>JAVJHS010000221.1:0-52502 GCA_032873175.1 Leptopilina drosophilae | reverse complement strand
CACTTTTTTTATATTTTTAGGGAAAGGCCGCTTGAACACTCGTTAAATAAATTAATATGAGTTTAGACTATTAAATTCTTGTTTAGAATAATTAAATCAAAGTAGAAAAATGCAGAAGAAGAAACGGAAAATTACTAAATGATTTTATTTTATTTAAATCAATTGCAAGGTATTTCACTTTTTTTAAATTTTTTGGGAAAGGCCGCTTGAACACTCGTTAAATAAATTAATATGAGTTTAGCGTATTAAATTCTTGTTTAGAATAATTAAATCAAGGTAGAAAAATGCAGAAACGGAAAATTACTAAATGATTTTATTTTATTTAAATTAATTGCAAGGAATTTCACTTTTTTTAAATTTTTTGGGAAAGGCCGCTTGAACACTCGTTAAATAAATTAATATGAGTTTAGACTATTAAATTCTTGTTTAGAATAATTAAATCAAGGTAGAAAAATGCAGAAACGGAAAATTACTAAATGATTTTATTTTATTTAAATCAATTGCAAGGAATTTCACTTTTTTTAAATTTTTTGGGAAAGGCCGCTTGAACACTCTTTAAATAAATTATTATGAGTTTAGACTATTAAATTCTTGTTTAGAATAATTAAATCAAGAAAGAAAAATGCAGAAACGGAAAAAAATTACTAAATGATTTAATTTTATTTAAATCAATTGCAAGGAATTTCACTTTTTTTAAATTTTTTTGGGAAAGGCTGCTTGAACACTCGTTAAATAAATTATTATGAGTTTAGATTATTAAATTCTTGTTTAGAATAATTAAATCAAGGTAGAAAAATGCAGAAGAAACGGAAAATTACTAAATGATTTTATTTTATTTAAATCAATTGCAAGGAATTTCACTTTTTTTAAATTTTTAGGGAAAGGCCGCTTGAACACTCGTTAAATAAACTATTATGAGTTTAGACTATTAAATTCTTGTTTAGAATAATTAAATCAAAGTAGAAAAATGCAGAAACGGAAAATTACTAAATGATTTTATTGTATTTAAATCAATTGCAAGGAATTTCACTTTCTTTAAATTTTTTGGGAAAGGCCGCTTGAACACTCTTTAAATAAATTAATATGAGTTTAGATTATTAAATTCTTGTTTAGAATAATTAAATCAAAGTAGAAAAATGCAGAAACGGAAAATTACTAAATGATTTTATTTTATTTAAATCAATTGCAAGGTATTTCACTTTTTTTAAATTTTTTGGGAAAGGCCGCTTGAACACTCGTTAAATAAATTAATATGAGTTTAGCGTATTAAATTCTTGTTTAGAATAATTAAATCAAGGTAGAAAAATGCAGAAACGGAAAATTACTAAATGATTTTATTTTATTTAAATCAATTGCAAGGAATTTCACTTTTTTTAAATTTTTAGGGAAAGGCCACTTGAACACTCGTTAAATAAATTAATATGAGTTTAGACTATTAAATTCTTGTTTAGAATAATTAAATCAAGGTAGAAAAATGCAGAAACGGAAAATTACTAAATGATTTTATTTTATTTAAATCAATTGCAAGGAATTTCACTTTTTTTAAATTTTTTGGGAAAGGCCGATTGAACACTCGTTAAATAAATTATTATGAGTTTAGCGTATTAAATTCTTGTTTAGAATAATTAAATCAAGGTAGAAAAATGCAGAAACGGAAAATTACTAAATGATTTTATTTTATTTCAATTAATTGCAGGTAATTTAATTTTTTTAAATTTTTTGGGAAAGGACGCTTGAACACTCGTTAAATAAATTAATATGAGTTTAGACTATTAAATTCTTGTTTAGAATAATTAAATCAAGGTAGAAACATGCAGAAACGGACAATTACTAAGTGATTTTATTTTATTTAAATCAATTGCAAGGAATTTCACTTTTTTTAAATTTTTTGGGAAAGGCCGCTTGAACACTCGTTAAATAAATTATTATGAGTTTAGCGTATTAAATTCTTGTTTAGAATAATTAAATCAAGGTAGAAAAATGCAGAAACGGAAAATTACTAAATGATTATATTTTATTTCAATTAATTGCAGGTAATTTAATTTTTTTAAATTTTTAGGGAAGGACGCTTGAACACTCGTTAAATAAATTAATATGAGTTTAGACTATTAAATTCTTGTTTAGAATAATTAAATCAAGGTAGAAAAATGCAGAAACGGAAAATTACTAAATGATTTTATTTTATTTAAATCAATTGCAAGGAATTTCACTTTTTTTAAATTTTTTGGGAAAGGCCGCTTGAACACTCGTTAAATAAATTAATATGAGTTTAGACTATTAAATTCTTGTTTAGAATAATTAAATCAAAGTAGAAAAATGCAGAAACGGAAAATTACTAAATGATTTTATTGTATTTAAATCAATTGCAAGGAATTTCACTTTCTTTAAATTTTTTGGGAAAGGCCGCTTGAACACTCTTTAAATAAATTAATATGAGTTTAGATTATTAAATTCTTGTTTAGAATAATTAAATCAAAGTAGAAAAATGCAGAAACGGAAAATTACTAAATGATTTTATTTTATTTAAATCAATTGCAAGGAATTTCACTTTTTTTAAATTTTTAGGAAAGGCCGCTTGAACACTCGTTAAATAAATTAATATGAGTTTAGACTATTAAATTCTTGTTTAGAATAATTAAATCAAAGTAGAAAAATGCAGAAACGGAAAATTACTAAATGATTTTATTTTATTTAAATCAATTGCAAGGTATTTCACTTTTTTTAAATTTTTTGGGAAAGGCCGCTTGAACACTCGTTAAATAAATTAATATGAGTTTAGCGTATTAAATTCTTGTTTAGAGTAATTAAATCAAGGTAGAAAAATGCAGAAACGGAAAATTACTACGTGATTTTATTGTATTTAAATCAATTGCAAGGAATTTCACTTTTTTTATATTTTTAGGGAAGGACGCTTGAACACTCGTTAAATAAATTAATATGAGTTTAGACTATTAAATTCTTGTTTAGAATAATTAAATCAAAGTAGAAAAATGCAGAAATGGAAAATTACTAAATGATTTTATTTTATTTAAATCAATTGCAAGGTATTTCACTTTTTTTAAATTTTTTGGGAAAGGCCGCTTGAACACTCGTTAAATAAATTAATATGAGTTTAGCGTATTAAATTCTTGTTTAGAATAATTAAATCAAAGTAGAAAAATGCAGAAACGGAAAATTACTAAATGATTTTATTGTATTTAAATCAATTGCAAGGAATTTTACTTTTTTTAAATTTTTAGGGAAAGGCCGCTTGAACACTCTTTAAATAAATTATTATGAGTTTAGACTATTAAATTCTTGTTTAGAATAATTAAATCAAGGTAGAAAAATGCAGAAACGGAAAATTACTAAATGATTTTATTGTATTTAAATCAATTGCAAGGAATTTTACTTTTTTTAAATTTTTAGGGAAAGGCCGATTGAACACTCGTTAAATAAATTATTATGAGTTTAGCGTATTAAATTCTTGTTTAGAATAATTAAATCAAAGTAGAAAAATGCAGAAACGGAAAATTACTAAATGATTTTATTTTATTTAAATCAATTGCAAGGAATTTGACTTTTTTTAAATTTTTTGGGAAAGGCCGCTTGAACACTCGTTAAATAAACTATTATGAGTTTAGACTATTAAATTCTTGTTTAGAATAATTAAACCAAAGTAGAAAAATGCAGAAACGGAAAATTACTAAATGATTTTATTTTATTTAAATCAATTGCAAGGAATTTCACTTTTTTTAAATTTTTTGGGAAAGGCCGCTTGAACACTCTTTAAATAAATTATTATGAGTTTAGACTATTAAATTCTTGTTTAGAATAATTAAATCAAGGTAGAAAAATGCAGAAACGGAAAATTACTAAATGATTTTATTGTATTTAAATCAATTGCAAGGAATTTTACTTTTTTTAAATTTTTAGGGAAAGGCCGCTTGAACACTCTTTAAATAAATTATTATGAGTTTAGACTATTAAATTCTTGTTTAGAATAATTAAATCAAGGTAGAAAAATGCAGAAACGGAAAATTACTAAATGATTTTATTTTATTTAAATCAATTGCAAGGAATTTCACTTTTTTTAAATTTTTTGGGAAAGGCCGCTTGAACACTCTTTAAATAAATTAATATGAGTTTAGACTATTAAATTCTTGTTTAGAATAATTAAATCAAGGTAGAAAAATGCAGAAACGGAAAATTACTAAATGATTTTATTTTATTTAAATCAATTGCAAGGAATTTCACTTTTTTTAAATTTTTAGGGAAAGGCCGCTTGAACACTCGTTAAATAAATTAATATGAGTTTAGACTATTAAATTCTTGTTTAGAATAATTAAATCAAGGTAGAAAAATGCAGAAACGGAAAATTACTAAATGATTTTATTTTATTTAAATCAATTGCAAGGAATTTCACTTTTTTTAAATTTTTAGGGAAAGGCCGCTTGAACACTCGTTAAATAAACTATTATGAGTTTAGACTATTGAATTCTTGTTTAGAATAATTAAATCAAGGTAGAAAAATGCAGAAACGGAAAATTACTAAATGATTTTATTTTATTTCAATTAATTGCAAGGTATTTTACTTTTTTTAAATTTTTAGGGAAAGGCCGCTTGAACACTCGTTAAATAAACTATTATGAGTTTAGACTATTGAATTCTTGTTTAGAATAATTAAATCAAGGTAGAAAAATGCAGAAACGGAAAATTACTAAATGATTTTATTTTATTTCAATTAATTGCAAGGTATTTCACTTTTTTTAAATTTTTTGGGAAAGGCCGATTGAACACTCGTTAAATAAATTATTATGAGTTTAGCGTATTAAATTCTTGTTTAGAATAATTAAATCAAGGTAGAAAAATGCAGAAACGGAAAATTACTAGATGATTTTATTTTATTTAAATCAATTGCAAGGAATTTCACTTTTTTTAAATTTTTAGGGAAAGGCCGCTTGAACACTCGTTAAATAAATTAATATGAGTTTAGACTATTAAATTCTTGTTTAGAATAATTAAATCAAAGTAGAAAAATGCAGAAACGGAAAATTACTAAATGATTTTATTGTTTTTTAAATCAATTGCAAGGAATTTCACTTTTTTTAAATTTTTTGGGAAAGGCCGCTTGAACACTCGTTAAATAAATTATTATGAGTTTAGACTATTGAATTCTTGTTTAGAATAATTAAATCAAGGTAGAAAAATGCAGAAACGGAAAATTACTAAATGATTTTATTTTATTTCAATTAATTGCAAGGTATTTCACTTTTTTTAAATTTTTAGGGAAAGGCCGCTTGAACACTCGTTAAATAAATTAATATGAGTTTAGACTATTAAATTCTTGTTTAGAATAATTAAATCAAAGTAGAAAAATGCAGAAACGGAAAATTACTAAATGATTTTATTTTATTTAAATCAATTGCAAGGAATTTCACTTTTTTTAAATTTTTTGGGAAAGGCCGCTTGAACACTCGTTAAATAAATTATTATGAGTTTAGACTATTAAATTCTTGTTTAGAATAATTAAATCAAGGTAGAAAAATGCAGAAACGGAAAATTACTAAATGATTTTATTTTATTTCAATTAATTGCAAGGTATTTCACTTTTTTTAAATTTTTTGGGAAAGGCCGCTTGAACACTCGTTAAATAAATTAATATGAGTTTAGCGTATTAAATTCTTGTTTAGAGTAATTAAATCAAGGTAGAAAAATGCAGAAACGGAAAATTACTACGTGATTTTATTTTATTTAAATCAATTGCAAGGAATTTCACTTTTTTTAAATTTTTTAGGAAAGGCCGCTTGAACACTCGTTAAATAAATTAATATGAGTTTAGACTATTAAATTCTTGTTTAGAATAATTAAATCAAAGTAGAAAAATGCAGAAACGGAAAATTACTAAATGATTTTATTTTATTTAAATCAATTGCAAGGAATTTCACTTTTTTTAAATTTTTATGTAAAGGCAGCTTGAACACTCTTTAAATAAATTAATATGAGTTTAGACTATTAAATTCTTGTTTAGAATAATTAAATCAAGGTAGAAAAATGCAGAAACGGAAAATTACTAAATGATTTTATTTTATTTCAATAATTTGCAAGGAATTTCACTTTTTTTAAATTTTTTGGGAAGGACGCTTGAACACTCGTTAAATAAATTAATATGAGTTTAGACTATTAAATTCTTGTTTAGAATAATTAAATCAAGGTAGAAAAATGCAGAAACGGAAAATTACTAAATGATTTTATTTTATTTAAATCAATTGCAAGGAATTTCACTTTTTTTAAATTTTTTGGGAAAGGCCGCTTGAACACTCGTTAAATAAACTATTATGAGTTTAGACTATTGAATTCTTGTTTAGAATAATTAAATCAAGGTAGAAAAATGCAGAAACGGAAAATTACTAAATGATTTTATTTTATTTCAATTAATTGCAAGGTATTTCACTTTTTTTAAATTTTTAGGGAAAGGCCGCTTGAACACTCGTTAAATAAATTAATATGAGTTTAGACTATTAAATTCTTGTTTAGAATAATTAAATCAAGGTAGAAAAATGCAGAAACGGAAAATTACTAAATGATTTTATTTTATTTAAATCAATTGCAAGGAATTTCACTTTTTTTAAATTTTTTGGGAAAGGCCGCTTGAACACTCGTTAAATAAATTATTATGAGTTTAGACTATTGAATTCTTGTTTAGAATAATTAAATCAAGGTAGAAAAATGCAGAAACGGAAAATTACTAAATGATTTTATTTTATTTAAATCAATTGCAAGTAATTTCAATTTTTTAATATTTTTAGGGAAGGACGCTTGAACACTCGTTAAATAAATTAATATGAGTTTAGACTATTAAATTCTTGTTTAGAATAATTAAATCAAAGTAGAAAAATGCAGAAACGGAAAATTACTAAATGATTTTATTTCATTTAAATCAATTGCAAGGTATTTCACTTTTTTTAAATTTTTTGGGAAAGGCCGCTTGAACACTCGTTAAATAAATTAATATGAGTTTAGACTATTAAATTCTTGTTTAGAATAATTAAATCAAGGTAGAAAAATGCAGAAACGGAAAATTACTAAATGATTTTATTTTATTTAAATCAATTGCAAGGAATTTCACTTTTTTTAAATTTTTTGGGAAAGGCCGCTTGAACACTCGTTAAATAAATTAATATGAGTTTAGACTATTAAATTCTTGTTTAGAATAATTAAATCAAGGTAGAAAAATGCAGAAACGGAAAATTACTAAATGATTTTATTTTATTTAAATAAATTGCAAGGAATTTCACTTTTTTTTAATTTTTTTGGGAAAGGCCGCTTGAACACTCGTTAAATAAATTAATATGAGTTTAGACTATTAAATTCTTGTTTAGAATAATTAAATCAAAGTAGAAAAATGCAGAAACGGAAAATTACTAAATGATTTTATTTTATTTAAATCAATTGCAAGGAATTTCACTTTTTTTAAATTTTTTGGGAAAGGCCGCTTGAACACTCGTTAAATAAATTAATATGAGTTTAGACTATTAAATTCTTGTTTAGAATAATTAAATCAAGGTAGAAAAATGCAGAAACGGAAAATTACTAAATGATTTTATTTTATTTAAATCAATTGCAAGGAATTTCACTTTTTTTAAATTTTTTGGGAAAGGCCGCTTGAACACTCGTTAAATAAATTAATATGAGTTTAGATTATTAAATTCTTGTTTAGAATAATTAAATCAAAGTAGAAAAATGCAGAAACGGAAAATTACTAAATGATTTTATTTTATTTAAATCAATTGCAAGGAATTTCACTTTTTTTAAATTTTTTGGGAAAGGCCGCTTGAACACTCGTTAAATAAACTATTATGAGTTTAGACTATTAAATTCTTGTTTAGAATAATTAAATCAAGGTAGAAAAATGCAGAAACGGAAAATTACTAAATGATTTTATTTTATTTCAATTAATTGCAAGGTATTTCACTTTTTTTAAATTTTTAGGGAAAGGCCGCTTGAACACTCGTTAAATAAATTAATATGAGTTTAGACTATTAAATTCTTGTTTAGAATAATTAAATCAAGGTAGAAAAATGCAGAAACGGAAAATTACTAAATGATTTTATTTTATTTAAATCAATTGCAAGGAATTTCACTTTTTTTAAATTTTTTGGGAAAGGCCGCTTGAACACTCGTTAAATAAATTATTATGAGTTTAGACTATTAAATTCTTGTTTAGAATAATTAAATCAAGGTAGAAAAATGCAGAAACGGAAAATTACTAAATGATTTTATTTTATTTAAATCAATTGCAAGGAATTTCACTTTTTTTAAATTTTTAGGGAAAGGCCGCTTGAACACTCGTTAAATAAATTAATATGAGTTTAGACTATTAAATTCTTGTTTAGAATAATTAAATCAAGGTAGAAAAATGCAGAAACGGAAAATTACTAAATGATTTTATTTTATTTAAATCAATTGCAAGGAATTTCACTTTTTTTAAATTTTTAGGGAAAGGCCGCTTGAACACTCGTTAAATAAACTATTATGAGTTTAGACTATTAAATTCTTGTTTAGAATAATTAAATCAAGGTAGAAAAATGCAGAAACGGAAAATTACTAAATGATTTTATTTTATTTAAATCAATTGCAAGGAATTTCACTTTTTTTAAATTTTTAGGGAAAGGCCGCTTGAACACTCGTTAAATAAATTAATATGAGTTTAGACTATTAAATTCTTGTTTAGAATAATTAAATCAAAGTAGAAAAATGCAGAAACGGAAAATTACTAAATGATTTTATTTTATTTAAATCAATTGCAAGGAATTTCACTTTTTTTAAATTTTTTGGGAAAGGCCGCTTGAACACTCTTTAAATAAATTAATATGAGTTTAGACTATTAAATTCTTGTTTAGAATAATTAAATCAAGGTAGAAAAATGCAGAAACGGAAATTACTAAATGATTTTATTTTATTTCAATTAATTGCAAGGTATTTCACTTTTTTTAAATTTGTTGGGAAAGGCCGCTTGAACACTCGTTAAATAAACTATTATGAGTTTAGACTATTAAATTCTTGTTTAGAATAATTAAATCAAGGTAGAAAAATGCAGAAACGGAAAATTACTAAATGATTTTATTTTATTTAAATCAATTGCAAGGAATTTCACTTTTTTTAAATTTTTTGGGAAAGGCCGCTTGAACACTCGTTAAATAAACTATTATGAGTTTAGACTATTAAATTCTTGTTTAGAATAATTAAACCAAAGTAGAAAAATGCAGAAACGGAAAATTACTAAATGATTTTATTTTATTTAAATCAATTGCAAGGAATTTCACTTTTTTTAAATTTTTTGGGAAAGGCCGCTTGAACACTCGTTAAATAAATTATTATGAGTTTAGACTATTAAATTCTTGTTTAGAATAATTAAATCAAGGTAGAAAAATGCAGAAACGGAAAATTACTAAATGATTTTATTTTATTTAAATCAATTGCAAGGAATTTCACTTTTTTTAAATTTTTTGGGAAAGGCCGCTTGAACACTCGTTAAATAAATTAATATGAGTTTAGACTATTAAATTCTTGTTTAGAATAATTAAATCAAGGTAGAAAAATGCAGAAACGGAAAATTACTAAATGATTTTATTTTATTTAAATCAATTGCAAGGAATTTCACTTTTTTTAAATTTTTTGGGAAAGGCCGCTTGAACACTCGTTAAATAAATTATTATGAGTTTAGACTATTAAATTCTTGTTTAGAATAATTAAATCAAGGTAGAAAAGTGCAGAAACGGAAAATTACTAAATGATTTTATTTTATTTCAATTAATTGCAGGAATTTCACTTTTTTTAAATTTTTTGGGAAAGGCCGCTTGAACACTCGTTAAATAAATTAATATGAGTTTAGCGTATTAAATTCTTGTTTAGAATAATTAAATCAAGGTAGAAAAATGCAGAAACGGAAAATTACTAAATGATTTTATTTTATTTAAATCAATTGCAAGGAATTTCACTTTTTTTAAATTTTTTGGGAAAGGCCGCTTGAACACTCGTTAAATAAATTATTATGAGTTTAGACTATTAAATTCTTGTTTAGAATAATTAAATCAAGGTAGAAAAATGCAGAAACGGAAAATTACTAAATGATTTTATTTTATTTAAATCAATTGCAAGGAATTTCACTTTTTTTAAATTTTTTGGGAAAGGCCGCTTGAACACTCGTTAAATAAATTATTATGAGTTTAGACTATTAAATTCTTGTTTAGAATAATTAAATCAAAGTAGAAAAATGCAGAAACGGAAAATTACTAAATGATTTTATTTTATTTAAATCAATTGCAAGGAATTTCACTTTTTTTAAATTTTTTGGGAAAGGCCGCTTGAACACTCGTTAAATAAATTATTATGAGTTTAGCGTATTAAATTCTTGTTTAGAATAATTAAATCAAGGTAGAAAAATGCAGAAACGGAAAATTACTAAATGATTTTATTTTATTTAAATCAATTGCAAGGAATTTCACTTTTTTTAAATTTTTAGGGAAAGGCCGCTTGAACACTCGTTAAATAAATTAATATGAGTTTAGACTATTAAATTCTTGTTTAGAATAATTAAATCAAGGTAGAAAAATGCAGAAACGGAAAATTACTAAATGATTTTATTTTATTTAAATCAATTGCAAGGAATTTCACTTTTTTTAAATTTTTTGGGAAAGGCCGCTTGAACACTCTTTAAATAAATTATTATGAGTTTAGACTATTAAATTCTTGTTTAGAATAATTAAATCAAAGTAGAAAAATGCAGAAACGGAAAATTACTAAATGATTTTATTTTATTTAAATCAATTGCAAGGAATTTCACTTTTTTTAAATTTTTTAGGAAAGGCCGCTTGAACACTCGTTAAATAAATTAATATGAGTTTAGACTATTAAATTCTTGTTTAGAATAATTAAATCAAGGTAGAAAAATGCAGAAACGGAAAATTACTAAATGATTTTATTTTATTTAAATCAATTGCAAGGAATTTCACTTTTTTTAAATTTTTTAGGAAAGGCCGCTTGAACACTCGTTAAATAAATTAATATGAGTTTAGACTATTAAATTCTTGTTTAGAATAATTAAATCAAAGTAGAAAAATGCAGAAACGGAAAATTACTAAATGATTTTATTGTATTTAAATCAATTGCAAGGAATTTCACTTTTTTTAAATTTTTTGGGAAAGGCCGCTTGAACACTCTTTAAATAAATTAATATGAGTTTAGATTATTAAATTCTTGTTTAGAATAATTAAATCAAAGTAGAAAAATGCAGAAACGGAAAATTACTAAATGATTTTATTTTATTTAAATCAATTGCAAGGTATTTCACTTTTTTTAAATTTTTTGGGAAAGGCCGCTTGAACACTCTTTAAATAAATTATTATGAGTTTAGACTATTAAATTCTTGTTTAGAATAATTAAATCAAGGTAGAAAAATGCAGAAACGGAAAATTACTAAATGATTTTATTTTATTTAAATCAATTGCAAGGAATTTCACTTTTTTTAAATTTTTTGGGAAAGGCCGCTTGAACACTCGTTAAATAAATTATTATGAGTTTAGCGTATTAAATTCTTGTTTAGAATAATTAAATCAAGGTAGAAAAATGCAGAAACGGAAAATTACTAAATGATTTTATTGTATTTAAATCAATTGCAAGGAATTTCACTTTTTTTATATTTTTAGGGAAGGACGCTTGAACACTCGTTAAATAAATTAATATGAGTTTAGACTATTAAATTCTTGTTTAGAATAATTAAATCAAAGTAGAAAAATGCAGAAACGGAAAATTACTAAATGATTTTATTTTATTTAAATCAATTGCAAGGAATTTCACTTTTTTTAAATTTTTTGGGAAAGGCCGCTTGAACACTCGTTAAATAAATTAATATGAGTTTAGACTATTAAATTCTTGTTTAGAATAATTAAATCAAAGTAGAAAAATGCAGAAACGGAAAATTACTAAATGATTTTATTTTATTTAAATCAATTGCAAGGAATTTCACTTTTTTTAAATTTTTTGGGAAAGGCCGCTTGAACACTCGTTAAATAAATTATTATGAGTTTAGACTATTAAATTCTTGTTTAGAATAATTAAATCAAAGTAGAAAAATGCAGAAACGGAAAATTACTAAATGATTTTATTTTATTTAAATCAATTGCAAGGAATTTCACTTTTTTTAAATTTTTTGGGAAAGGCCGCTTGAACACTCGTTAAATAAATTAATATGAGTTTAGCGTATTAAATTCTTGTTTAGAATAATTAAATCAAGGTAGAAAAATGCAGAAACGGAAAATTACTAAATGATTTTATTTTATTTCAATTAATTGCAGGTAATTTAATTTTTTTGAATTTTTAGGGAAGGACGCTTGAACACTCGTTAAATAAATTAATATGAGTTTAGACTATTAAATTCTTGTTTAGAATAATTAAATCAAAGTAGAAAAATGCAGAAACGGAAAATTACTAAATGATTTTATTTTATTTAAATCAATTGCAAGGAATTTCACTTTTTTTTAAATTTTTTGGGAAAGGCCGCTTGAACACTCGTTAAATAAATTATTATGAGTTTAGACTATTAAATTCTTGTTTAGAATAATTAAATCAAGGTAGAAAAATGCAGAAACGGAAAATTACTAAATGATTTTATTTTATTTCAATTAATTGCAAGGTATTTCACTTTTTTTAAATTTTTTGGGAAAGGCCGCTTGAACACTCGTTAAATAAATTAATATGAGTTTAGACTATTAAATTCTTGTTTAGAATAATTAAATCAAGGTAGAAAAATGCAGAAACGGAAAATTACTAAATGATTTTATTTTATTTAAATCAATTGCAAGGAATTTCACTTTTTTTAAATTTTTTGGGAAAGGCCGCTTGAACACTCGTTAAATAAATTATTATGAGTTTAGACTATTAAATTCTTGTTTAGAATAATTAAATCAAGGTAGAAAAATGCAGAAACGGAAAATTACTAAATGATTTTATTTTATTTAAATCAATTGCAAGGAATTTCACTTTTTTTAAATTTTTTGGGAAAGGCCGCTTGAACACTCGTTAAATAAATTAATATGAGTTTAGACTATTAAATTCTTGTTTAGAATAATTAAATCAAAGTAGAAAAATGCAGAAACGGAAAATTACTAAATGATTTTATTTTATTTAAATCAATTGCAAGGAATTTCACTTTTTTTAAATTTTTTGGGAAAGGCCGCTTGAACACTCTTTAAATAAATTATTATGAGTTTAGACTATTAAATTCTTGTTTAGAATAATTAAATCAAGGTAGAAAAATGCAGAAACGGAAAATTACTAAATGATTTTATTTTATTTCAATTAATTGCAAGTATTTTAATTTTTTTGAATTTTTAGGGAAGGACGCTTGAACACTCGTTAAATAAATTAATATGAGTTTAGACTATTAAATTCTTGTTTAGAATAATTAAATCAAGGTAGAAAAATGCAAAATCAAAAAATTACTAAATGGTTTTATTTAATTTAAATCAATTGCAAGGAATTTCACTTTTTTTAAATTTTTGGGAAAGGCCGCTTGAACACTCGTTAAATAAATTATTATGAGTTTAGCGTATTAAATTCTTGTTTAGAATAATTAAATCAAGGTAGAAAAATGCAGAAACGGAAAATTACTAAATGATTTTATTTTATTTAAATCAATTGCAAGGAATTTCACTTTTTTTAAATTTTTTGGGAAAGGCCGCTTGAACACTCGTTAAATAAATTATTATGAGTTTAGACTATTAAATTCTTGTTTAGAATAATTAAATCAAAGTAGAAAAATGCAGAAACGGAAAATTACTAAATGATTTTATTTTATTTAAATCAATTGCAAGGAATTTCACTTTTTTTAAATTTTTTGGGAAAGGCCGCTTGAACACTCGTTAAATAAATTAATATGAGTTTAGACTATTAAATTCTTGTTTAGAATAATTAAATCAAGGTAGAAAAATGCAGAAACGGAAAATTACTAAATGATTTTATTTTATTTAAATCAATTGCAAGGAATTTCACTTTTTTTAAATTTTTTGGGAAAGGCCGCTTGAACACTCGTTAAATAAATTATTATGAGTTTAGACTATTAAATTCTTGTTTAGAATAATTAAATCAAGGTAGAAAAATGCAGAAACGGAAAATTACTAAATGATTTTATTTTATTTCAATTAATTGCAAGGTATTTCACTTTTTTTAAATTTTTTGGGAAAGGCCGCTTGAACACTCGTTAAATAAATTAATATGAGTTTAGCGTATTAAATTCTTGTTTAGAATAATTAAATCAAGGTAGAAAAATGCAGAAACGGAAAATTACTAAATGATTTTATTGTATTTAAATCAATTGCAAGGAATTTCACTTTTTTTAAATTTTTTGGGAAAGGCCGCTTGAACACTCTTTAAATAAATTATTATGAGTTTAGACTATTAAATTCTTGTTTAGAATAATTAAATCAAGGTAGAAAAATGCAGAAACGGAAAATTACTAAATGATTTTATTTTATTTAAATCAATTGCAAGGAATTTCACTTTTTTTAAATTTTTTGGGAAAGGCCGCTTGAACACTCGTTAAATAAATTAATATGAGTTTAGACTATTAAATTCTTGTTTAGAATAATTAAATCAAAGTAGAAAAATGCAGAAACGGAAAATTACTAAATGATTTTATTTTATTTAAATCAATTGCAAGGAATTTCACTTTTTTTAAATTTTTTGGGAAAGGCCGCTTGAACACTCGTTAAATAAATTATTATGAGTTTAGACTATTAAATTCTTGTTTAGAATAATTAAATCAAAGTAGAAAAATGCAGAAACGGAAAATTACTAAATGATTTTATTTTATTTAAATCAATTGCAAGGAATTTCACTTTTTTTAAATTTTTTGGGAAAGGCCGCTTGAACACTCGTTAAATAAATTATTATGAGTTTAGACTATTAAATTCTTGTTTAGAATAATTAAATCAAGGTAGAAAAATGCAGAAACGGAAAATTACTAAATGATTTTATTTTATTTAAATCAATTGCAAGGAATTTCACTTTTTTTAAATTTTTTGGGAAAGGCCGCTTGAACACTCGTTAAATAAATTATTATGAGTTTAGCGTATTAAATTCTTGTTTAGAATAATTAAATCAAGGTAGAAAAATGCAGAAACGGAAAATTACTAAATGATTTTATTTTATTTAAATCAATTGCAAGGAATTTCACTTTTTTTAAATTTCTTAGGGAAAGGCCGCTTGAACACTCGTTAAATAAACTATTATGAGTTTAGACTATTAAATTCTTGTTTAGAATAATTAAATCAAGGTAGAAAAATGCAGAAACGGAAAATTACTAAATGATTTTATTTTATTTAAATCAATTGCAAGGAATTTCACTTTTTTTAAATTTTTTGGGAAAGGCCGCTTGAACACTCGTTAAATAAATTATTATGAGTTTAGACTATTAAATTCTTGTTTAGAATAATTAAATCAAAGTAGAAAAATGCAGAAACGGAAAATTACTAAATGATTTTATTTTATTTAAATCAATTGCAAGGAATTTCACTTTTTTTAAATTTTTTGGGAAAGGCCGCTTGAACACTCGTTAAATAAATTAATATGAGTTTAGACTATTAAATTCTTGTTTAGAATAATTAAATCAAAGTAGAAAAATGCAGAAACGGAAAATTACTAAATGATTTTATTTTATTTAAATCAATTGCAAGGAATTTCACTTTTTTTAAATTTTTTGGGAAAGGCCGCTTGAACACTCGTTAAATAAATTAATATGAGTTTAGACTATTAAATTCTTGTTTAGAATAATTAAATCAAAGTAGAAAAATGCAGAAACGGAAAATTACTAAATGATTTTATTTTATTTAAATCAATTGCAAGGAATTTCACTTTTTTTAAATTTTTTGGGAAAGGCCGCTTGAACACTCGTTAAATAAACTATTATGAGTTTAGCGTATTAAATTCTTGTTTAGAATAATTAAATCAAAGTAGAAAAATGCAGAAACGGAAAATTACTAAATGATTTTATTTTATTTCGATTAATTGCAGGTAATATAATTTTTTGAATTTTTTGGGGAAGACCGCTTGAACACTCGTTAAATAAATTATTATGAGTTTAGACTATTGAATTCTTGTTTAGAATAATTAAATCAAAGTAGAAAAATGCAGTAACGTAAAATTACTAAATTTTTTTATTTTTTTTTAATTAATTTGAATTTATTTTAAATTTTTTTAATTTTTTAGGGAAGGACGCTTGAACACTCGTTAAATAAATTAATATGAGTTTAGACTATTAAATTCTTGTTTAGAATAATTAAATCAAAGTAGAAAAATGCAGAAACGGAAAATTACTAAATGATTTTATTGTATTTAAATCAATTGCAAGGAATTTCACTTTCTTTAAATTTTTTGGGAAAGGCCGCTTGAACACTCTTTAAATAAATTATTATGAGTTTAGACTATTAAATTCTTGTTTAGAATAATTAAATCAAAGTAGAAAAATGCAGAAACGGAAAATTACTAAATGATTTTATTGTATTTAAATCAATTGCAAGGAATTTCACTTTCTTTAAATTTTTTGGGAAAGGCCGCTTGAACACTCTTTAAATAAATTAATATGAGTTTAGACTATTAAATTCTTGTTTAGAATAATTAAATCAAGGTAGAAAAATGCAGAAACGGAAAATTACTAAATGATTTTATTTTATTTAAATCAATTGCAAGGAATTTCACTTTTTTTAAATTTTTTGGGAAAGGCCGCTTGAACACTCGTTAAATAAATTATTATGAGTTTAGAGTATTAAATTCTTGTTTAGAATAATTAAATCAAGGTAGAAAAATGCAGAAACGGAAAATTACTAAATGATTTTATTTTATTTAAATCAATTGCAAGGAATTTCACTTTTTTTAAATTTTTTGGGAAAGGCCGCTTGAACACTCGTTAAATAAATTAATATGAGTTTAGACTATTAAATTCTTGTTTAGAATAATTAAATCAAAGTAGAAAAATGCAGAAACGGAAAATTACTAAATGATTTTATTTTATTTAAATTAATTTCAAGGTAATTAAAATTTTTTAAATTTTTTGGGTAAGGCCGCTTGAACACTCGTTAAATAAATTAATATGAGTTTAGACTATTAAATTCTTGTTTAGAATAATTAAATCAAGGTAGAAAAATGCAGAAACGGAAAATTACTAAATGATTTTATTTTATTTAAATCAATTGCAAGGAATTTCACTTTTTTTAAATTTTTTGGGAAAGGCCGCTTGAACACTCTTTAAATAAATTATTATGAGTTTAGACTATTAAATTCTTGTTTAGAATAATTAAATCAAGGTAGAAAAATGCAGAAACGGAAAATTACTAAATGATTTTATTTTATTTAAATCAATTGCAAGGAATTTCACTTTTTTTAAATTTTTTGGGAAAGGCCGCTTGAACACTCGTTAAATAAATTAATATGAGTTTAGACTATTAAATTCTTGTTTAGAATAATTAAATCAAAGTAGAAAAATGCAGAAACGGAAAATTACTAAATGATTTTATTTTATTTCAATTAATTGCAAGGTATTTCACTTTTTTTAAATTTTTTGGGAAAGGCCGCTTGAACACTCTTTAAATAAATTAATATGAGTTTAGACTATTAAATTCTTGTTTAGAATAATTAAATCAAGGTAGAAAAATGCAGAAACGGAAAATTACTAAATGATTTTATTTTATTTCAATTAATTGCAAGGTATTTCACTTTTTTTAAATTTTTTGGGAAAGGCCGCCTGAACACTCGTTAAATAAATTAATATGAGTTTAGCGTATTAAATTCTTGTTTAGAATAATTAAATCAAAGTAGAAAAATGCAGAAACGGAAAATTACTAAATGATTTTATTGTATTTAAATCAATTGCAAGGAATTTCACTTTTTTTAAATTTTTTGGGAAAGGCCGCTTGAACACTCTTTAAATAAATTATTATGAGTTTAGACTATTAAATTCTTGTTTAGAATAATTAAATCAAGGTAGAAAAATGCAGAAACGGAAAATTACTAAATGATTTTATTTTATTTCAATTAATTGCAAGGAATTTCACTTTTTTTAAATTTTTTGGGAAAGGCCGCTTGAACACTCGTTAAATAAATTAATATGAGTTTAGACTATTAAATTCTTGTTTAGAATAATTAAATCAAAGTAGAAAAATGCAGAAACGGAAAATTACTAAATGATTTTATTTTATTTAAATCAATTGCAAGGAATTTCACTTTTTTTAAATTTTTTGGGAAAGGCCGCTTGAACACTCGTTAAATAAATTATTATGAGTTTAGCGTATTAAATTCTTGTTTAGAATAATTAAATCAAGGTAGAAAAATGCAGAAACGGAAAATTAGTAAATGATTTTATTTTATTTCAATTAATTGCAGGTAATTTCTTTTTATTGAATTTTTAGGGAAGGACGCTTGAACACTCTTTAAATAAATTAATATGAGTTTAGACTATTAAATTCTTGTTTAGAATAATTAAATCAAAGTAGAAAAATGCAGAAACGGAAAATTACTAAATGATTTTATTTTATTTAAATCAATTGCAAGGAATTTCACTTTTTTTAAATTTTTTGGGAAAGGCCGATTGAACACTCGTTAAATAAATTATTATGAGTTTAGACTATTAAATTCTTGTTTAGAATAATTAAATCAAAGTAGAAAAATGCAGAAACGGAAAATTACTAAATGATTTTATTTTATTTAAATCAATTGCAAGGAATTTCACTTTTTTTAAATTTTTTGGGAAAGGCCGCTTGAACACTCGTTAAATAAATTAATATGAGTTTAGACTATTAAATTCTTGTTTAGAATAATTAAATCAAGGTAGAAAAATGCAGAAACGGAAAATTACTAAATGATTTTATTTTATTTCAATTAATTGCAGGTAATTTAATTTTTTTGAATTTTTAGGGAAGGACGCTTGAACACTCGTTAAATAAATTAATATGAGTTTAGACTATTAAATTCTTGTTTAGAATAATTAAATCAAAGTAGAAAAATGCAGAAACGGAAAATTACTAAATGATTTTATTTTATTTAAATCAATTGCAAGGAATTTCACTTTTTTTAAATTTTTTTGGGAAAGGCCGCTTGAACACTCGTTAAATAAATTATTATGAGTTTAGCGTATTAAATTCTTGTTTAGAATAATTAAATCAAGGTAGAAAAATGCAGAAACGGAAAATTACTAAATGATTTTATTTTATTTCAATTAATTGCAGGTATTTTAATTTTTTTAAATTTCTTAGGGAAGGACGCTTGAACACTCGTTAAATAAATTAATATGAGTTTAGACTATTAAATTCTTGTTTAGAATAATTAAATCAAAGTAGAAAAATGCAGAAACGGAAAATTACTAAATGATTTTATTTTATTTCAATTAATTGCAGGTAATTAAATTTTTTTGAATTTTTAGGGAAGGCCGCTTGAACATTCGTTAAATAAATTAATATGAGTTTAGACTATTAAATTCTTGTTTAGAATAATTAAATCAAGGTAGAAAAATGCAGAAACGGAAAATTACTAAATGATTTTATTTTATTTCAATTAATTGCAAGGAATTTCACTTTTTTTAAATTTTTTGGGAAAGGCCGCTTGAACACTCTTTAAATAAATTATTATGAGTTTAGACTATTAAATTCTTGTTTAGAATAATTAAATCAAGGTAGAAAAATGCAGAAACGGAAAATTACTAAATGATTTTATTTTATTTAAATCAATTGCAAGGAATTTCACTTTTTTTAAATTTTTTGGGAAAGGCCGCTTGAACACTCGTTAAATAAATTAATATGAGTTTAGCGTATTAAATTCTTGTTTAGAATAATTAAATCAAGGTAGAAAAATGCAGAAACGGAAAATTACTAAATGATTTTATTTTATTTAAATCAATTGCAAGGAATTTCACTTTTTTTAAATTTTTTGGGAAAGGCCGCTTGAACACTCTTTAAATAAATTATTATGAGTTTAGACTATTAAATTCTTGTTTAGAATAATTAAATCAAGGTAGAAAAATGCAGAAACGGAAAATTACTAAATGATTTTATTTTATTTAAATCAATTGCAAGGAATTTCACTTTTTTATATTTTTAGGGAAGGCCGCTTGAACACTCGTTAAATAAATTAATATGAGTTTAGACTATTAAATTCTTGTTTAGAATAATTAAATCAAAGTAGAAAAATGCAGAAACGGAAAATTACTAAATGATTTTATTGTATTTAAATCAATTGCAAGGAATTTCACTTTTTTTAAATTTTTTGGGAAAGGCCGCTTGAACACTCGTTAAATAAATTAATATGAGTTTAGCGTATTAAATTCTTGTTTAGAATAATTAAATCAAGGTAGAAAAATGCAGAAACGGAAAATTACTAAATGATTTTATTTTATTTCAATTAATTGCAGGTAATTTAATTTTTTTGAATTTTTAGGGAAGGACGCTTGAACACTCGTTAAATAAATTAATATGAGTTTAGACTATTAAATTCTTGTTTAGAATAATTAAATCAAAGTAGAAAAATGCAGAAACGGAAAATTACTAAATGATTTTATTTTATTTAAATCAATTGCAAGGAATTTCACTTTTTTTAAATTTTTTGGGAAAGGCCGCTTGAACACTCGTTAAATAAATTATTATGAGTTTAGACTATTAAATTCTTGTTTAGAATAATTAAATCAAAGTAGAAAAATGCAGAAACGGAAAATTACTAAATGATTTTATTTTATTTAAATCAATTGCAAGGAATTTCACTTTTTTTAAATTTTTTGGGAAAGGCCGCTTGAACACTCGTTAAATAAATTATTATGAGTTTAGCGTATTAAATTCTTGTTTAGAATAATTAAATCAAGGTAGAAAAATGCAGAAACGGAAAATTACTAAATGATTTTATTTTATTTCAATTAATTGCAGGTAATTTCTTTTTATTGAATTTTTAGGGAAGGACGCTTGAACACTCGTTAAATAAATTAATATGAGTTTAGACTATTAAATTCTTGTTTAGAATAATTAAATCAAAGTAGAAAAATGCAGAAACGGAAAATTACTAAATGATTTTATTTTATTTAAATCAATTGCAAGGAATTTCACTTTTTTTAAATTTTTTGGGAAAGGCCGCTTGAACACTCGTTAAATAAATTATTATGAGTTTAGACTATTAAATTCTTGTTTAGAATAATTAAACCAAAGTAGAAAAATGCAGAAACGGAAAATTACTAAATGATTTTATTTTATTTAAATCAATTGCAAGGAATTTCACTTTTTTTATATTTTTAGGGAAGGACGCTTGAACACTCGTTAAATAAATTAATATGAGTTTAGACTATTAAATTCTTGTTTAGAATAATTAAATCAAAGTAGAAAAATGCAGAAACGGAAAATTACTAAATGATTTTATTTTATTTAAATCAATTGCAAGGAATTTCACTTTTTTTAAATTTTTTGGGAAAGGCCGCTTGAACACTCTTTAAATAAATTATTATGAGTTTAGACTATTAAATTCTTGTTTAGAATAATTAAATCAAGGTAGAAAAATGCAGAAACGGAAAATTACTAAATGATTTTATTTTATTTCAATTAATTGCAAGGTATTTCACTTTTTTTAAATTTTTTGGGAAAGGCCGCTTGAACACTCGTTAAATAAATTAATATGAGTTTAGCGTATTAAATTCTTGTTTAGAATAATTAAATCAAGGTAGAAAAATGCAGAAACGGAAAATTACTAAATGATTTTATTGTATTTAAATCAATTGCAAGGAATTTCACTTTTTTTAAATTATTAGGGAAGGACGCTTGAACACTCGTTAAATAAATTAATATGAGTTTAGACTATTAAATTCTTGTTTAGAATAATTAAATCAAAGTAGAAAAATGCAGAAACGGAAAATTACTAAATGATTTTATTTTATTTAAATCAATTGCAAGGAATTTCACTTTTTTTAAATTTTTTGGGAAAGGCCGCTTGAACACTCTTTAAATAAATTATTATGAGTTTAGACTATTAAATTCTTGTCTAGAATAATTAAATCAAGGTAGAAAAATGCAGAAACGGAAAATTACTAAATGTTTTTATTTTATTTAAATCAATTGCAAGGAATTTCACTTTTTTTAAATTTTTAGGGAAGGACGCTTGAACACTCGTTAAATAAATTAATATGAGTTTAGACTATTAAATTCTTGTTTAGAATAATTAAATCAAAGTAGAAAAATGCAGAAACGGAAAATTACTAAATGATTTTATTGTTTTTTAAATCAATTGCAAGGAATTTCACTTTTTTTAAATTTTTTGGGAAAGGCCGCTTGAACACTCTTTAAATAAATTATTATGAGTTTAGACTATTAAATTCTTGTTTAGAATAATTAAATCAAGGTAGAAAAATGCAGAAACGGAAAATTACTAAATGATTTTATTTTATTTCAATTAATTGCAAGGTATTTCACTTTTTTTAAATTTTTTGGGAAAGGCCGCTTGAACACTCGTTAAATAAATTAATATGAGTTTAGCGTATTAAATTCTTGTTTAGAATAATTAAATCAAGGTAGAAAAATGCAGAAACGGAAAATTACTAAATGATTTTATTGTATTTAAATCAATTGCAAGGAATTTCACTTTTTTTAAATTTTTTGGGAAAGGCCGCTTGAACACTCGTTAAATAAATTAATATGAGTTTAGACTATTAAATTCTTGTTTAGAATAATTAAATCAAGGTAGAAAAATGCAGAAACGGAAAATTACTAAATGATTTTATTTTATTTAAATCAATTGCAAGGAATTTCACTTTTTTAAAATTTTTTAGGGAAGGACGCTTGAACACTCGTTAAATAAATTAATATGAGTTTAGACTATTAAATTCTTGTTTAGAATAATTAAATCAAAGTAGAAAAATGCAGAAACGGAAAATTACTAAATGATTTTATTTTATTTAAATCAATTGCAAGGAATTTCACTTTTTTTAAATTTTTTGGGAAAGGCCGCTTGAACACTCGTTAAATAAATTATTATGAGTTTAGACTATTAAATTCTTGTTTAGAATAATTAAATCAAAGTAGAAAAATGCAGAAACGGAAAATTACTAAATGATTTTATTTTATTTAAATCAATTGCAAGGAATTTCACTTTTTTTAAATTTTTTGGGAAAGGCCGCTTGAACACTCGTTAAATAAATTATTATGAGTTTAGCGTATTAAATTCTTGTTTAGAATAATTAAATCAAGGTAGAAAAATGCAGAAACGGAAAATTAGTAAATGATTTTATTTTATTTCAATTAATTGCAGGTAATTTCTTTTTATTGAATTTTTAGGGAAGGACGCTTGAACACTCGTTAAATAAATTAATATGAGTTTAGACTATTAAATTCTTGTTTAGAATAATTAAATCAAAGTAGAAAAATGCAGAAACGGAAAATTACTAAATGATTTTATTTTATTTAAATCAATTGCAAGGAATTTCACTTTTTTTAAATTTTTTGGGAAAGGCCGCTTGAACACTCGTTAAATAAATTATTATGAGTTTAGACTATTAAATTCTTGTTTAGAATAATTAAATCAAAGTAGAAAAATGCAGAAACGGAAAATTACTAAATGATTTTATTTTATTTAAATCAATTGCAAGGAATTTCACTTTTTTTAAATTTTTTGGGAAAGGCCGCTTGAACACTCGTTAAATAAATTAATATGAGTTTAGACTATTAAATTCTTGTTTAGAATAATTAAATCAAGGTAGAAAAATGCAGAAACGGAAAATTACTAAATGATTTTATTTTATTTCAATTAATTGCAGGTAATTTAATTTTTTTGAATTTTTAGGGAAGGACGCTTGAACACTCGTTAAATAAATTAATATGAGTTTAGACTATTAAATTCTTGTTTAGAATAATTAAATCAAAGTAGAAAAATGCAGAAACGGAAAATTACTAAATGATTTTATTTTATTTAAATCAATTGCAAGGAATTTCACTTTTTTTAAATTTTTTTGGGAAAGGCCGCTTGAACACTCGTTAAATAAATTATTATGAGTTTAGCGTATTAAATTCTTGTTTAGAATAATTAAATCAAGGTAGAAAAATGCAGAAACGGAAAATTACTAAATGATTTTATTTTATTTCAATTAATTGCAGGTAATTTAATTTTTTTGAATTTTTAGGGAAGGACGCTTGAACACTCGTTAAATAAATTAATATGAGTTTAGACTATTAAATTCTTGTTTAGAATAATTAAATCAAGGTAGAAAAATGCAGAAACGGAAAATTACTAAATGATTTTATTTTAATTAATTGCAGGTAATTTAATTTTTTTGAATTTTTAGGGAAGGACGCTTGAACACTCGTTAAATAAATTAATATGAGTTTAGACTATTAAATTCTTGTTTAGAATAATTAAATCAAAGTAGAAAAATGCAGAAACGGAAAATTACTAAATGATTTTATTTTATTTAAATTAATTGCAAGGAATTTCACTTTTTTTAAATTTTTTGGGAAAGGCCGCTTGAACACTCGTTAAATAAATTATTATGAGTTTAGACTATTAAATTCTTGTTTAGAATAATTAAATCAAGGTAGAAAAATGCAGAAACGGAAAATTACTAAATGATTTTATTTTATTTCAATTAATTGCAAGGTATTTCACTTTTTTTAAATTTTTTGGGAAAGGCCGCCTGAACACTCGTTAAATAAATTAATATGAGTTTAGCGTATTAAATTCTTGTTTAGAATAATTAAATCAAGGTAGAAAAATGCAGAAACGGAAAATTACTAAATGATTTTATTTTATTTAAATCAATTGCAAGGAATTTCACTTTTTTTAAATTTTTTGGGAAAGGCCGCTTGAACACTCGTTAAATAAATTATTATGAGTTTAGACTATTAAATTCTTGTTTAGAATAATTAAATCAAGGTAGAAAAATGCAGAAACGGAAAATTACTAAATGATTTTATTTTATTTAAATCAATTGCAAGGAATTTCACTTTTTTTTAAATTTTTTGGGAAAGGCCGCTTGAACACTCGTTAAATAAATTAATATGAGTTTAGACTATTAAATTCTTGTTTAGAATAATTAAATCAAAGTAGAAAAATGCAGAAACGGAAAATTACTAAATGATTTTATTTTATTTAAATCAATTGCAAGGAATTTCACTTTTTTTAAATTTTTTGGGAAAGGCCGCTTGAACACTCGTTAAATAAATTAATATGAGTTTAGCGTATTAAATTCTTGTTTAGAATAATTAAATCAAGGTAGAAAAATGCAGAAACGGAAAATTACTAAATGATTTTATTTTATTTCAATTAATTGCAGGTAATTTAATTTTTTTGAATTTTTAGGGAAGGACGCTTGAACACTCGTTAAATAAATTAATATGAGTTTAGACTATTAAATTCTTGTTTAGAATAATTAAATCAAAGTAGAAAAATGCAGAAACGGAAAATTACTAAATGATTTTATTTTATTTAAATCAATTGCAAGGAATTTCACTTTTTTTAAATTTTTTGGGAAAGGCCGCTTGAACACTCGTTAAATAAATTATTATGAGTTTAGACTATTAAATTCTTGTTTAGAATAATTAAATCAAAGTAGAAAAATGCAGAAACGGAAAATTACTAAATGATTTTATTTTATTTAAATCAATTGCAAGGAATTTCACTTTTTTTAAATTTTTTGGGAAAGGCCGCTTGAACACTCGTTAAATAAATTATTATGAGTTTAGCGTATTAAATTCTTGTTTAGAATAATTAAATCAAGGTAGAAAAATGCAGAAACGGAAAATTAGTAAATGATTTTATTTTATTTCAATTAATTGCAGGTAATTTCTTTTTATTGAATTTTTAGGGAAGGACGCTTGAACACTCTTTAAATAAATTAATGTGAGTTGAGCCTGTTAAATTCTTGTTTAGAATAATTAAATCAAAGTAAAAAAATGCAGAATCAAAAAATTACTAAATGGTTTTATTTAATTTAAATCAATTGCAAGAAATTTCACTTTTTTTAAATTTTTTGGGAAAGGCCGCTTGAACACTCGTTAAATAAATTATTATGAGTTTAGACTATTAAATTCTTGTTTAGAATAATTAAATCAAAGTAGAAAAATGCAGAAACAGAAAATTACTAAATGATTTTATTTTATTTAAATCAATTGCAAGGAATTTCACTTTTTTTAAATTTTTTGGGAAAGGCCGCTTGAACACTCGTTAAATTAATTGATATGAGTTTAGACTATTAAATTCTTGTTTAGAATAATTAAATCAAGGTAGAAAAATGCAGAAACGGAAAATTACTATATGATTTTATTTTATTTCAATTAATTGCAGGTAATTTAATTTTTTTGAATTTTTAGGGAAGGACGCTTGAACACTCGTTAAATAAATTAATATGAGTTTAGACTATTAAATTCTTGTTTAGAATAATTAAATCAAAGTAGAAAAATGCAGAAACGGAAAATTACTAAATGATTTTATTTTATTTAAATCAATTGCAAGGAATTTCACTTTTTTTAAATTTTTTTGGGAAAGGCCGCTTGAACACTCGTTAAATAAATTATTATGAGTTTAGCGTATTAAATTCTTGTTTAGAATAATTAAATCAAGGTAGAAAAATGCAGAAACGGAAAATTACTAAATGATTTTATTTTATTTCAATTAATTGCAGGTAATTTAATTTTTTTGAATTTTTAGGGAAGGACGCTTGAACACTCGTTAAATAAATTAATATGAGTTTAGACTATTAAATTCTTGTTTAGAATAATTAAATCAAGGTAGAAAAATGCAGAAACGGAAAATTACTAAATGATTTTATTTTATTTCAATTAATTGCAGGTAATTTAATTTTTTTTAAATTTTAAGGGAAGGAAGCTTGAACACTCGTTAAATAAATTAATATGAGTTTAGACTATTAAATTCTTGTTTATAATAATTAAATCAAGGGAGAAAAATGCAGAAACGGAAAAATACTAAATGATTTTATTTTATTTCAATTAATTGCAAGGAATTTCACTTTTTTTAAATTTTTTGGGAAAGGCCGCTTGAACACTCTTTAAATAAATTATTATGAGTTTAGACTATTAAATTCTTGTTTAGAATAATTAAATCAAGGTAGAAAAATGCAGAAACGGAAAATTACTAAATGATTTTATTTTATTTCAATTAATTGCAAGGTATTTCACTTTTTTTAAATTTTTAGGGAAGGACGCTTGAACACTCGTTAAATAAATTAATATGAGTTTAGACTATTAAATTCTTGTTTAGAATAATTAAATCAAAGTAGAAAAATGCAGAAACGGAAAATTACTAAATGATTTTATTTTATTTAAATCAATTGCAAGGAATTTCACTTTTTTTAAATTTTTTGGGAAAGGCCGCTTGAACACTCTTTAAATAAATTATTATGAGTTTAGACTATTAAATTCTTGTTTAGAATAATTAAATCAAGGTAGAAAAATGCAGAAACGGAAAATTACTAAATGATTTTATTTTATTTAAATCAATTGCAAGGAATTTCACTTTTTTTAAATTTTTAGGGAAGGACGCTTGAACACTCGTTAAATAAATTAATATGAGTTTAGACTATTAAATTCTTGTTTAGAATAATTAAATCAAAGTAGAAAAATGCAGAAACGGAAAATTACTAAATGATTTTATTTTATTTAAATCAATTGCAAGGAATTTCACTTTTTTTAAATTTTTTGGGAAAGGCCGCTTGAACACTCGTTAAATAAATTATTATGAGTTTAGACTATTAAATTCTTGTTTAGAATAATTAAATCAAGGTAGAAAAATGCAGAAACGGAAAATTACTAAATGATTTTATTTTATTTCAATTAATTGCAAGGTATTTCACTTTTTTTAAATTTTTTGGGAAAGGCCGCTTGAACACTCGTTAAATAAATTAATATGAGTTTAGCGTATTAAATTCTTGTTTAGAATAATTAAATCAAGGTAGAAAAATGCAGAAACGGAAAATTACTAAATGATTTTATTGTATTTAAATCAATTGCAAGGAATTTCACTTTTTTTAAATTTTTTGGGAAAGGCCGCTTGAACACTCGTTAAATAAATTATTATGAGTTTAGACTATTAAATTCTTGTTTAGAATAATTAAATCAAGGTAGAAAAATGCAGAAACGGAAAATTACTAAATGATTTTATTTTATTTAAATCAATTGCAAGGAATTTCACTTTTTTAAAATTTTTTGGGAAAGGCCGCTTGAACACTCGTTAAATAAATTAATATGAGTTTAGACTATTAAATTCTTGTTTAGAATAATTAAATCAAAGTAGAAAAATGCAGAAACGGAAAATTACTAAATGATTTTATTTTATTTAAATCAATTGCAAGGAATTTCACTTTTTTTAAATTTTTTGGGAAAGGCCGCTTGAACACTCGTTAAATAAATTAATATGAGTTTAGCGTATTAAATTCTTGTTTAGAATAATTAAATGAAGGTAGAAAAATGCAGAAACGGAAAATTACTAAATGATTTTATTTTATTTCAATTAATTGCAGGTAATTTAATTTTTTTGAATTTTTAGGGAAGGACGCTTGAACACTCGTTAAATAAATTAATATGAGTTTAGACTATTAAATTCTTGTTTAGAATAATTAAATCAAAGTAGAAAAATGCAGAAACGGAAAATTACTAAATGATTTTATTTTATTTAAATCAATTGCAAGGAATTTCACTTTTTTTAAATTTTTTGGGAAAGGCCGCTTGAACACTCGTTAAATAAATTATTATGAGTTTAGACTATTAAATTCTTGTTTAGAATAATTAAATCAAGGTAGAAAAATGCAGAAACGGAAAATTACTAAATGATTTTATTTTATTTAAATCAATTGCAAGGAATTTCACTTTTTTTAAATTTTTAGGGAAGGACGCTTGAACACTCGTTAAATAAATTAATATGAGTTTAGACTATTAAATTCTTGTTTAGAATAATTAAATCAAAGTAGAAAAATGCAGAAACGGAAAATTACTAAATGATTTTATTTTATTTAAATTAATTGCAAGGAATTTCACTTTTTTTAAATTTTTTGGGAAAGGCCGCTTGAACACTCTTTAAATAAATTATTATGAGTTTAGACTATTAAATTCTTGTTTAGAATAATTAAATCAAGGTAGAAAAATGCAGAAACGGAAAATTACTAAATGATTTTATTTTATTTCAATTAATTGCAAGGTATTTCACTTTTTTTAAATTTTTAGGGAAGGACGCTTGAACACTCGTTAAATAAATTAATATGAGTTTAGACTATTAAATTCTTGTTTAGAATAATTAAATCAAAGTAGAAAAATGCAGAAACGGAAAATTACTAAATGATTTTATTTTATTTCAATTAATTGCAAGGAATTTCACTTTTTTTAAATTTTTTGGGAAAGGCCGCTTGAACACTCTTTAAATAAATTATTATGAGTTTAGACTATTAAATTCTTGTTTAGAATAATTAAATCAAGGTAGAAAAATGCAGAAACGGAAAATTACTAAATGATTTTATTTTATTTAAATCAATTGCAAGGAATTTCACTTTTTTAAAATTTTTTGGGAAAGGCCGCTTGAACACTCGTTAAATAAATTAATATGAGTTTAGACTATTAAATTCTTGTTTAGAATAATTAAATCAAAGTAGAAAAATGCAGAAACGGAAAATTACTAAATGATTTTATTTTATTTAAATCAATTGCAAGGAATTTCACTTTTTTTTAAATTTTTTGGGAAAGGCCGCTTAAACACTCGTTAAATAAATTAATATGAGTTTAGACTATTAAATTCTTGTTTAGAATAATTAAATCAAAGTAGAAAAATGCAGAAACGGAAAATTACTAAATGATTTTATTTTATTTAAATCAATTGCAAGGAATTTCACTTTTTTTAAATTTTTAGGAAAGGCCGCTTGAACACTCGTTAAATAAATTAATATGAGTTTAGCGTATTAAATTCTTGTTTAGAATAATTAAATCAAAGTAGAAAAATGCAGAAACGGAAAATTACTAAATGATTTTATTTTATTTAAATCAATTGCAAGGAATTTCACTTTTTTTAAATTTTTTGGGAAAGGCCGCTTGAACACTCGTTAAATAAATTAATATGAGTTTAGACTATTAAATTCTTGTTTAGAATAATTAAATCAAAGTAGAAAAATGCAGAAACGGAAAATTACTAAATGATTTTATTTTATTTAAATCAATTGCAAGGAATTTCACTTTTTTTAAATTTTTTGGGAAAGGCCGCTTGAACACTCGTTAAATAAATTAATATGAGTTTAGACTATTAAATTCTTGTTTAGAATAATTAAATCAAAGTAGAAAAATGCAGAAACGGAAAATTACTAAATGATTTTATTTTATTTAAATCAATTGCAAGGAATTTCACTTTTTTTAAATTTTTTGGGAAAGGCCGCTTGAACACTCGTTAAATAAATTATTATGAGTTTAGCGTATTAAATTCTTGTTTAGAATAATTAAATCAAAGTAGAAAAATGCAGAAACGGAAAATTACTAAATGATTTTATTTTATTTAAATCAATTGCAAGGAATTTCACTTTTTTTAAATTTTTTGGGAAAGGCCGCTTGAACACTCGTTAAATAAATTATTATGAGTTTAGACTATTAAATTCTTGTTTAGAATAATTAAATCAAGGTAGAAAAATGCAGAAACGGAAAATTACTAAATGATTTTATTTTATTTAAATCAATTGCAAGGAATTTCACTTTTTTTAAATTTTTTGGGAAAGGCCGCTTGAACACTCTTTAAATAAATTATTATGAGTTTAGACTATTAAATTCTTGTTTAGAATAATTAAATCAAGGTAGAAAAATGCAGAAACGGAAAATTACTAAATGATTTTATTTTATTTAAATCAATTGCAAGGAATTTGACTTTTTTTAAATTTTTTGGGAAAGGCCGCTTGAACACTCGTTAAATAAACTATTATGAGTTTAGACTATTAAATTCTTGTTTAGAATAATTAAACCAAAGTAGAAAAATGCAGAAACGGAAAATTACTAAATGATTTTATTTTATTTAAATTAATTGCAGGTAATTTAATTTTTTTTAAATTTTTAGGGAAAGGACGCTTGAACAGTCGTTAAATAAATTAATATGAGTTTAGCGTATTAAATTCTTGTTTAGAATAATTAAATCAAGGTAGAAAAATGCAGAAACGGAAAATTACTAAATGTTTTTATTTTATTTAAATCAATTGCAAGGAATTTCACTTTTTTTAAATTTTTTGGGAAAGGCCGCTTGAACACTCGTTAAATTAATTGATATGAGTTTAGACTATTAAATTCTTGTTTAGAATAATTAAATCAAAGTAGAAAAATGCAGAAACGGAAAATTACTAAATGATTTTATTTTATTTAAATTAATTGCAGGTAATTTAATTTTTTTAAATTTTTTGGGAAAGGCCGCTTGAACACTCGTTAAATAAATTATTATGAGTTTAGCGTATTAAATTCTTGTTTAGAATAATTAAATCAAGGTAGAAAAATGCAGAAACGGAAAATTACTAAATGATTTTATTTTATTTCAATTAATTGCAGGTAATTTAATTTTTTTGAATTTTTAGGGAAGGACGCTTGAACACTCGTTAAATAAATTATTATGAGTTTAGACTATTAAATTCTTGTTTAGAATAATTAAATCAAAGTAGAAAAATGCAGAAACGGAAAATTACTAAATGATTTTATTTTATTTAAATCAATTGCAAGGAATTTCACTTTTTTTAAATTTTTTGGGAAAGGCCGCTTGAACACTCGTTAAATAAATTAATATGAGTTTAGACTATTAAATTCTTGTTTAGAATAATTAAATCAAGGTAGAAAAATGCAGAAACGGAAAATTACTAAATGATTTTATTTTATTTAAATCAATTGCAAGGAATTTCACTTTTTTTAAATTTTTTGGGAAAGGCCGCTTGAACACTCGTTAAATAAATTATTATGAGTTTAGCGTATTAAATTCTTGTTTAGAATAATTAAATCAAGGTAGAAAAATGCAGAAACGGAAAATTACTAAATGATTTTATTTTATTTCAATTAATTGCAGGTAATTTAATTTTTTTGAATTTTTAGGGAAGGACGCTTGAACACTCGTTAAATAAATTAATATGAGTTTAGACTATTAAATTCTTGTTTAGAATAATTAAATCAAGGTAGAAACATGCAGAAACGGACAATTACTAAGTGATTTTATTTTATTTAAATCAATTGCAAGGAATTTCACTTTTTTTAAATTTTTTGGGAAAGGCCGCTTGAACACTCGTTAAATAAATTAATATGAGTTTAGACTATTAAATTCTTGTTTAGAATAATTAAATCAAGGTAGAAAAATGCAGAAACGGAAAATTACTAAATGATTTTATTTTATTTCAATTAATTGCAGGTAATTTAATTTTTTTGAATTTTTAGGGAAGGACGCTTGAACACTCGTTAAATAAATTATTATGAGTTTAGACTATTAAATTCTTGTTTAGAATAATTAAATCAAAGTAGAAAAATGCAGAAACGGAAAATTACTAAATGATTTTATTTTATTTAAATCAATTGCAAGGAATTTCACTTTTTTTAAATTTTTTGGGAAAGGCCGCTTGAACACTCGTTAAATAAATTATTATGAGTTTAGCGTAATTAATTCTTGTTTAGAATAATTATATCAAGGTAGAAAAATGCAGAAACGGAAAATTACTAAATGATTATATTTTATTTCAATTAATTGCAGGTAATTTAATTTTTTTGAATTTTTAGGGAAGGACGCTTGAACACTCGTTAAATAAATTAATATGAGTTTAGACTATTAAATTCTTGTTTAGAATAATTAAATCAAGGTAGAAAAATGCAGAAACGGAAAATTACTAAATGATTTTATTTTATTTTAATTAATTGCATGTTTTTATAATTTTTTTAATTTTTTGGGGAAGGCCGCTTGAACACTCGTTAAATAAATTATTATGAGTTTAGCGTATTAAATTCTTGTTTAGAATAATTAAATCAAGGTAGAAAAATGCAGAAACGGAAAATTACTAAATGATTTTATTTTATTTCAATTAATTGCAGGTAATTTAATTTTTTTGAATTTTTAGGGAAGGACGCTTGAACACTCGTTAAATAAATTAATATGAGTTTAGACTATTAAATTCTTGTTTAGAATAATTAAATCAAAGTAGAAAAATGCAGAAACGGAAAATTACTAAATGATTTTATTTTATTTAAATCAATTGCAAGGAATTTCACTTTTTTTAAATTTTTTGGGAAAGGCCGCTTGAACACTCGTTAAATAAATTAATATGAGTTTAGACTATTAAATTCTTGTTTAGAATAATTAAATCAAAGTAGAAAAATGCAGAAACGGAAAATTACTAAATGATTTTATTTTATTTAAATCAATTGCAAGGAATTTCACTTTTTTTAAATTTTTTGGGAAAGGCCGCTTGAACACTCGTTAAATAAATTAATATGAGTTTAGACTATTAAATTCTTGTTTAGAATAATTAAATCAAGGTAGAAAAATGCAGAAACGGAAAATTACTAAATGATTTTATTTTATTTCAATTAATTGCAGGTAATTTAATTTTTTTGAATTTTTTGGGAAAGGGCGCTTGAACACTCGTTAAATAAATTAATATGAGTTTAGACTATTAAATTCTTGTTTAGAATAATTAAATCAAGGTAGAAAAATGCAGAAACGGACAATTACTAAGTGATTTTATTTTATTTAAATCAATTGCAAGGAATTTCACTTTTTTTAAATTTTTTGGGAAAGGCCGCTTGAACACTCGTTAAATTAATTGATATGAGTTTAGACTATTAAATTCTTGTTTAGAATAATTAAATCAAGGTAGAAAAATGCAGAAACGGAAAATTACTAAATGATTTTATTTTATTTCAATTAATTGCAGGTAATTTAATTTTTTTGAATTTTTAGGGAAGGACGCTTGAACACTCGTTAAATAAATTAATATGAGTTTAGACTATTAAATTCTTGTTTAGAATAATTAAATCAAAGTAGAAAAATGCAGAAACGGAAAATTACTAAATGATTTAATTTTATTTCAATTAATTGCAAGGTATTTCACTTTTTTTAAATTTTTTGGGAAAGGCCGCTTGAACACTCTTTAAATAAATTATTATAAGTTTAGACTATTAAATTCTTGTCTAGAATAATTAAATCAAGGTAGAAAAATGCAGAAACGGAAAATTACTAAATGTTTTTATTTTATTTAAATCAATTGCAAGGAATTTCACTTTTTTAAATTTTTAGGGAAGGACGCTTGAACACTCGTTAAATAAATTAATATGAGTTTAGACTATTAAATTCTTGTTTAGAATAATTAAATCAAAGTAGAAAAATGCAGAAACGGAAAATTACTAAATGATTTTATTTTATTTCAATTAATTGCAAGGAATTTCACTTTTTTTAAATTTTTTGGGAAAGGCCGCTTGAACACTCTTTAAATAAATTATTATGAGTTTAGACTATTAAATTCTTGTTTAGAATAATTAAATCAAGGTAGAAAAATGCAGAAACGGAAAATTACTAAATGATTTTATTTTATTTAAATCAATTGCAAGGAATTTCACTTTTTTTAAATTTTTTGGGAAAGGCCGCTTGAACACTCGTTAAATAAATTAATATGAGTTTAGACTATTAAATTCTTGTTTAGAATAATTAAATCAAAGTAGAAAAATGCAGAAACGGAAAATTACTAAATGATTTTATTTTATTTAAATCAATTGCAAGGAATTTCACTTTTTTTAAATTTTTTGGGAAAGGCCGCTTGAACACTCGTTAAATAAATTATTATGAGTTTAGACTATTAAATTCTTGTTTAGAATAATTAAATCAAGGTAGAAAAATGCAGAAACGGAAAATTACTAAATGATTTTATTTTATTTCAATTAATTGCAGGTAATTTAATTTTTTTGAATTTTTAGGGAAGGACGCTTGAACACTCGTTAAATAAATTAATATGAGTTTAGACTATTAAATTCTTGTTTAGAATAATTAAATCAAAGTAGAAAAATGCAGAAACGGAAAATTACTAAATGATTTTATTTTATTTAAATCAATTGCAAGGAATTTCACTTTTTTTAAATTTTTTGGGAAAGGCCGCTTGAACACTCGTTAAATAAATTAATATGAGTTTAGACTATTAAATTCTTGTTTAGAATAATTAAATCAAAGTAGAAAAATGCAGAAACGGAAAATTACTAAATGATTTTATTTTATTTAAATCAATTGCAAGGAATTTCACTTTTTTAAAATTTTTTGGGAAAGGCCGCTTGAACACTCGTTAAATAAATTAATATGAGTTTAGACTATTAAATTCTTGTTTAGAATAATTAAATCAAAGTAGAAAAATGCAGAAACGGAAAATTACTAAATGATTTTATTTTATTTAAATCAATTGCAAGGAATTTCACTTTTTTTAAATTTTTTGGGAAAGGCCGCTTGAACACTCGTTAAATAAATTAATATGAGTTTAGACTATTAAATTCTTGTTTAGAATAATTAAATCAAGGTAGAAAAATGCAGAAACGGAAAATTACTAAATGATTTTATTTTATTTCAATTAATTGCAGGTAATTTAATTTTTTTGAATTTTTAGGGAAGGACGCTTGAACACTCGTTAAATAAATTAATATGAGTTTAGACTATTAAATTCTTGTTTAGAATAATTAAATCAAAGTAGAAAAATGCAGAAACGGAAAATTACTAAATGATTTTATTTTATTTAAATCAATTGCAAGGAATTTCACTTTTTTTAAATTTTTTGGGAAAGGCCGCTTGAACACTCGTTAAATAAATTATTATGAGTTTAGACTATTAAATTCTTGTTTAGAATAATTAAATCAAGGTAGAAAAATGCAGAAACGGACAATTACTAAGTGATTTTATTTTATTTAAATCAATTCCAAGGAATTTCACTTTTTTTAAATTTTTAGGGAAGGACGCTTGAACACTCGTTAAATAAATTAATATGAGTTTAGCGTATTAAATTCTTGTTTAGAATAATTAAATCAAGGTAGAAAAATGCAGAAACGGAAAATTACTAAATGATTTTATTTTATTTAAATTAATTGCAAGGAATTTCACTTTTTTTAAATTTTTTGGGAAAGGCCGCTTGAACACTCGTTAAATAAATTAATATGAGTTTAGACTATTAAATTCTTGTTTAGAATAATTAAATCAAGGTAGAAAAATGCAGAAACGGAAAATTACTAAATGATTTTATTTTATTTCAATTAATTGCAGGTAATTTAATTTTTTTGAATTTTTAGGGAAGGACGCTTGAACACTCGTTAAATAAATTAATATGAGTTTAGACTATTAAATTCTTGTTTAGAATAATTAAATCAAGGTAGAAAAATGCAGAAACGGACAATTACTAAGTGATTTTATTTTATTTAAATCAATTGCAAGGAATTTCACTTTTTTTAAATTTTTTGGGAAAGGCCGCTTGAACACTCGTTAAATAAATTAATATGAGTTTAGACTATTAAATTCTTGTTTAGAATAATTAAATCAAGGTAGAAAAATGCAGAAACGGAAAATTACTAAATGATTTTATTTTATTTCAATTAATTGCAGGTAATTTAATTTTTTTGAATTTTTAGGGAAGGACGCTTGAACACTCGTTAAATAAATTAATATGAGTTTAGACTATTAAATTCTTGTTTAGAATAATTAAATCAAAGTAGAAAAATGCAGAAACGGAAAATTACTAAATGATTTTATTTTATTTAAATTAATTGCAAGGAATTTCACTTTTTTTAAATTTTTTGGGAAAGGCCGCTTGAACACTCTTTAAATAAATTATTATGAGTTTAGACTATTAAATTCTTGTTTAGAATAATTAAATCAAGGTAGAAAAATGCAGAAACGGAAAATTACTAAATGATTTTATTTTATTTAAATCAATTGCAAGGAATTTCACTTTTTTTAAATTTTTAGGGAAGGACGCTTGAACACTCGTTAAATAAATTAATATGAGTTTAGACTATTAAATTCTTGTTTAGAATAATTAAATCAAAGTAGAAAAATGCAGAAACGGAAAATTACTAAATGATTTTATTTTATTTCAATTAATTGCAAGGTATTTCACTTTTTTTAAATTTTTTGGGAAAGGCCGCTTGAACACTCTTTAAATAAATTATTATGAGTTTAGACTATTAAATTCTTGTCTAGAATAATTAAATCAAGGTAGAAAAATGCAGAAACGGAAAATTACTAAATGTTTTTATTTTATTTAAATCAATTGCAAGGAATTTCACTTTTTTTAAATTTTTAGGGAAGGACGCTTGAACACTCGTTAAATAAATTAATATGAGTTTAGACTATTAAATTCTTGTTTAGAATAATTAAATCAAAGTAGAAAAATGCAGAAACGGAAAATTACTAAATGATTTTATTTTATTTCAATTAATTGCAAGGAATTTCACTTTTTTTAAATTTTTTGGGAAAGGCCGCTTGAACACTCTTTAAATAAATTATTATGAGTTTAGACTATTAAATTCTTGTTTAGAATAATTAAATCAAGGTAGAAAAATGCAGAAACGGAAAATTACTAAATGATTTTATTTTATTTAAATCAATTGCAAGGAATTTCACTTTTTTAAAATTTTTTGGGAAAGGCCGCTTGAACACTCGTTAAATAAATTAATATGAGTTTAGACTATTAAATTCTTGTTTAGAATAATTAAATCAAAGTAGAAAAATGCAGAAACGGAAAATTACTAAATGATTTTATTTTATTTAAATCAATTGCAAGGAATTTCACTTTTTTAAAATTTTTTGGGAAAGGCCGCTTGAACACTCGTTAAATAAATTAATATGAGTTTAGACTATTAAATTCTTGTTTAGAATAATTAAATCAAAGTAGAAAAATGCAGAAACGGAAAATTACTAAATGATTTTATTTTATTTAAATCAATTGCAAGGAATTTCACTTTTTTTAAATTTTTTGGGAAAGGCCGCTTGAACACTCGTTAAATAAATTATTATGAGTTTAGCGTATTAAATTCTTGTTTAGAATAATTAAATCAAAGTAGAAAAATGCAGAAACGGAAAATTACTAAATGATTTTATTTTATTTAAATCAATTGCAAGGAATTTCACTTTTTTTAAATTTTTTGGGAAAGGCCGCTTGAACACTCGTTAAATAAATTAATATGAGTTTAGACTATTAAATTCTTGTTTAGAATAATTAAATCAAAGTAGAAAAATGCAGAAACGGAAAATTACTAAATGATTTTATTTTATTTAAATCAATTGCAAGGAATTTCACTTTTTTTAAATTTTTTGGGAAAGGCCGCTTGAACACTCGTTAAATAAATTAATATGAGTTTAGACTATTAAATTCTTGTTTAGAATAATTAAATCAAAGTAGAAAAATGCAGAAACGGAAAATTACTAAATGATTTTATTTTATTTAAATCAATTGCAAGGAATTTCACTTTTTTTAAATTTTTTGGGAAAGGCCGCTTGAACACTCGTTAAATAAATTATTATGAGTTTAGCGTATTAAATTCTTGTTTAGAATAATTAAATCAAAGTAGAAAAATGCAGAAACGGAAAATTACTAAATGATTTTATTTTATTTAAATCAATTGCAAGGAATTTCACTTTTTTTAAATTTTTTGGGAAAGGCCGCTTGAACACTCGTTAAATAAATTATTATGAGTTTAGACTATTAAATTCTTGTTTAGAATAATTAAATCAAGGTAGAAAAATGCAGAAACGGAAAATTACTAAATGATTTTATTTTATTTAAATCAATTGCAAGGAATTTAACTTTTTTTAAATTTTTTGGGCAAGGCCGCTTGAACACTCGTTAAATAAACTATTATGAGTTTAGACTATTAAATTCTTGTTTAGAATAATTAAATCAAGGTAGAAAAATGCAGAAACGGAAAAGTACTAAATGATTTTATTTTATTTAAATCAATTGCAAGGAATTTCACTTTTTTTAAATTTTTTGGGAAAGGCCGCTTGAACACTCGTTAAATAAACTATTATGAGTTTAGACTATTAAATTCTTGTTTAGAATAATTAAACCAAAGTAGAAAAATGCAGAAACGGAAAATTACTAAATGATTTTATTTTATTTCAATTAATTGCAGGTAATTTAATTTTTTTTAAATTTTTAGGGAAGGACGCTTGAACACTCGTTAAATAAATTATTATGAGTTTAGCGTATTAAATTCTTGTTTAGAATAATTAAATCAAGGTAGAAAAATGCAGAAACGGAAAATTACTAAATGATTTTATTTTATTTAAATCAATTGCAAGGAATTTCACTTTTTTTAAATTTTTTGGGAAAGGCCGCTTGAACACTCGTTAAATAAATTAATATGAGTTTAGACTATTAAATTCTTGTTTAGAATAATTAAATCAAAGTAGAAAAATGCAGAAACGGAAAATTACTAAATGATTTTATTTTATTTAAATCAATTGCAAGGAATTTCACTTTTTTTAAATTTTTTGGGAAAGGCCGCTTGAACACTCGTTAAATAAATTAATATGAGTTTAGACTATTAAATTCTTGTTTAGAATAATTAAACCAAAGTAGAAAAATGCAGAAACGGAAAATTACTAAATGATTTTATTTTATTTAAATCAATTGCAATGAATTTCACTTTTTTTAAATTTTTTGGGAAAGGCCGCTTGAACACTCGTTAAATAAACTATTATGAGTTTAGCGTATTAAATTCTTGTTTAGAATAATTATATCAAAGTAGAAAAATGCAGAAACGGAAAATTACTAAATGATTTTATTTTATTTAAATCAATTGCAAGGAATTTCACTTTTTTTTAAATTTTTTGGGAAAGGCCACTTGAACACTCGTTAATTAAATTATTATGAGTTTAGACTATTAAATTCTTGTTTAGAATAATTAAATCAAGGTAGAAAAATGCAGAAACGAAAAATTACTAAATGATTTTATTTTATTTAAATCAATTGCAAGGAATTTAACTTTTTTTAAATTTTTTGGGCAAGGCCGCTTGAACACTCGTTAAATAAACTATTATGAGTTTAGACTATTAAATTCTTGTTTAGAATAATTAAATCAAGGTAGAAAAATGCAGAAACGGAAAAGTACTAAATGATTTTATTTTATTTAAATCAATTGCAAGGAATTTCACTTTTTTTAAATTTTTTGGGAAAGGCCGCTTGAACACTCGTTAAATAAACTATTATGAGTTTAGACTATTAAATTCTTGTTTAGAATAATTAAACCAAAGTAGAAAAATGCAGAAACGGAAAATTACTAAATGATTTTATTTTATTTCAATTAATTGCAGGTAATTTAATTTTTTTTAAATTTTTAGGGAAGGACGCTTGAACACTCGTTAAATAAATTATTATGAGTTTAGCGTATTAAATTCTTGTTTAGAATAATTAAATCAAGGTAGAAAAATGCAGAAACGGAAAATTACTAAATGATTTTATTTTATTTAAATCAATTGCAAGGAATTTCACTTTTTTTAAATTTTTTGGGAAAGGCCGCTTGAACACTCGTTAAATAAATTAATATGAGTTTAGACTATTAAATTCTTGTTTAGAATAATTAAATCAAAGTAGAAAAATGCAGAAACGGAAAATTACTAAATGATTTTATTTTATTTCAATTAATTGCAGGTATTTTAATTTTTTTAAATTTTTTGGGAAAGGCCGCTTGAACACTCGTTAAATAAATTATTATGAGTTTAGCGTATTAAATTCTTGTTTAGAATAATTAAATCAAGGTAGAAAAATGCAGAAACGGAAAATTACTAAATGATTTTATTTTATTTCAATTAATTGCAGGTAATTTAATTTTTTTGAATTTTTAGGGAAGGACGCTTGAACACTCGTTAAATAAATTATTATGAGTTTAGCGTATTAAATTCTTGTTTAGAATAATTAAATCAAGGTAGAAAAATGCAGAAACGGAAAATTACTAAATGATTTTATTTTATTTAAATTAATTGCAGGTTTTAATAATTTTTTGAATTTTTTGGGGAAGGCCGCTTGAACACTCGTTAAATAAATTAATATGAGTTTAGACTATTAAATTCTTGTTTAGAATAATTAAATCAAAGTAGAAAAATGCAGAAACGGAAAATTACTAAATGATTTTATTTTATTTAAATTAATTGCAAGGAATTTCACTTTTTTAAAATTTTTTGGGAAAGGCCGCTTGAACACTCGTTAAATAAATTATTATGAGTTTAGCGTATTAAATTCTTGTTTAGAATAATTAAATCAAGGTAGAAAAATGCAGAAACGGAAAATTACTAAATGATTTTATTTTATTTCAATTAATTGCAGGTAATTTAATTTTTTTGAATTTTTAGGGAAGGACGCTTGAACACTCGTTAAATAAATTATTATGAGTTTAGCGTATTAAATTCTTGTTTAGAATAATTAAATCAAGGTAGAAAAATGCAGAAACGGAAAATTACTAAATGATTTTATTTTATTTAAATCAATTGCAAGGAATTTCACTTTTTTTAAATTTTTTGGGAAAGGACGCTTGAACACTCGTTAAATAAATTAATATGAGTTTAGACTATTAAATTCTTGTTTAGAATAATTAAATCAAGGTAGAAAAATGCAGAAACGGAAAAATACTAAATGATTTTATTTTATTTAAATTAATTGCAAGGAATTTCACTTTTTTTAAATTTTTTGGGAAAGGCCGCTTGAACACTCGTTAAATAAATTAATATGAGTTTAGACTATTAAATTCTTGTTTAGAATAATTAAACCAAAGTAGAAAAATGCAGAAACGGAAAATTACTAAATGATTTTATTTTATTTAAATCAATTGCAAGGAATTTCACTTTTTTTAAATTTTTTGGGAAAGGCCGCTTGAACACTCGTTAAATAAATTATTATGAGTTTAGCGTATTAAATTCTTGTTTAGAATAATTAAATCAAGGTAGAAAAATGCAGAAACGGAAAATTACTAAATGATTTTATTTTATTTCAATTAATTGCAAGTAATTTCACTTTTTTTAAATTTTTTGGGAAAGGGCGCTTGAACACTCGTTAAATAAATTAATATGAGTTTAGACTATTAAATTCTTGTTCAAAATAATTAAATCAAGGTAGAAAAATGCAGAAACGGAAAATTACTAAATGATTTTATTTTATTTAAATCAATTGCAAGGAATTTCACTTTTTTTAAATTTTTTGGGAAAGGCCGCTTGAACACTCGTTAAATAAATTATTATGAGTTTAGCGTAATAAATTCTTGTTTAGAATAATTATATCAAGGTAGAAAAATGCAGAAACGGACAATTACTAAATGATTTTATTTTATTTAAATTAATTGCAAGGAATTTCACTTTTTTTAAATTTTTTGGGAAAGGCCGCTTGAACACTCGTTAAATAAATTATTATGAGTTTAGCGTATTAAATTCTTGTTTAGAATAATTAAATCAAGGTAGAAAAATGCAGAAACGGAAAATTACTAAATGATTTTATTTTATTTCAATTAATTGCAGGTAATTTAATTTTTTTGAATTTTTAGGGAAGGACGCTTGAACACTCGTTAAATAAATTAATATGAGTTTAGACTATTAAATTCTTGTTTAGAATAATTAAATCAAAGTAGAAAAATGCAGAAACGGAAAATTACTAAATGATTTTATTTTATTTAAATCAATTGCAAGGAATTTCACTTTTTTTAAATTTTTTTGGGAAAGGCCGCTTGAACACTCGTTAAATAAATTAATATGAGTTTAGACTATTAAATTCTTGTTTAAAATAATTAAATCAAAGTAGAAAAATGCAGAAACGAAAAATTACTAAATGATTTTATTTTATTTCGATTAATTGCAGGTAATATAATTTTTTGAATTTTTTGGGGAAGACCGCTTGAACACTCGTTAAATAAATTATTATGAGTTTAGCGTATTAAATTCTTGTTTAGAATAATTAAATCAAGGTAGAAAAATGCAGAAACGGAAAATTACTAAATGATTTTATTTTATTTCAATTAATTGCAGGTAATTTAATTTTTTTGAATTTTTAGGGAAGGACGCTTGAACACTCGTTAAATAAATTATTATGAGTTTAGCGTATTAAATTCTTGTTTAGAATAATTAAATCAAGGTAGAAAAATGCAGAAACGGAAAATTACTAAATGATTTTATTTTATTTAAATTAATTGCAGGTTTTAATAATTTTTTGAATTTTTTGGGGAAGGCCGCTTGAACACTCGTTAATTAAATTAATATGAGTTTAGACTATTAAATTCTTGTTTAGAATAATTAAAGCAAGGTAGAAAAATGCAGAAACGGAAAATTACTAAATGATTTTATTTTATTTAAATTAATTGCAAAGAATTTCACTTTTTTTAAATTTTTTGGGAAAGGCCGCTTGAACACTCGTTAATTAAATTATTATGAGTTTAGCGTAATAAATTCTTGTTTAGAATAATTATATCAAGGTAGAAAAATGCAGAAACGGAAAATTACTAAATGATTTTACTTTATTTCAATTAATTGCAGGTAATTTAATTTTTTTGAATTTTTAGGGAAGGACGCTTGAACACTCGTTAAATAAATTATTATGAGTTTAGCGTATTAAATTCTTGTTTAGAATAATTAAATCAAGGTAGAAAAATGCAGAAACGGAAAATTACTAAATGATTTTATTTTATTTAAATTAATTGCAGGTTTTAATAATTTTTTGAATTTTTTGGGGAAGGCCGCTTGAACACTCGTTAATTAAATTAATATGAGTTTAGACTATTAAATTCTTGTTTAGAATAATTAAAGCAAGGTAGAAAAATGCAGAAACGGAAAATTAGTAAATGATTTTATTTTATTTCAATTAATTGCAGGTAATTTAATTTTTTTGAATTTTTAGGGAAGGACGCTTGAACACTCTTTAAATAAATTAATGTGAGTTGAGCCTGTTAAATTCTTGTTCAGAATAATTAAATCAAATTAAAAAAATGCAGAATCAAAAAATTACTAAATGGTTTAATTTAATTTAAATCAATTGCAAAGAATTTCACTTTTTTTAAATTTTTTGGGAAAGGCCGCTTGAACACTCGTTAATTAAATTATTATGAGTTTAGCGTAATAAATTCTTGTTTAGAATAATTATATCAAGGTAGAAAAATGCAGAAACGGAAAATTACTAAATGATTTTACTTTATTTCAATCAATTGCAAGGAATTTCACTTTTTTTAAATTTTTTGGGAAAGGCCGCTTGAACACTCGTTAAATTAATTGATATGAGTTTAGACTATTAAATTCTTGTTTAGAATAATTAAATCAAGGTAGAAAAATGCAGAAACGGAAAATTACTAAATGATTTTATTTTATTTCAATTAATTGCAGGTAATTTAATTTTTTTGAATTTTTTTGGGAAAGGCCGCTTGAACACTCGTTAAATAAATTATTATGAGTTTAGCGTATTAAATTCTTGTTTAGAATAATTAAATCAAGGTAGAAAAATGCAGAAACGGAAAATTACTAAATGATTTTATTTTATTTCAATTAATTGCAGGTAATTTAATTTTTTTGAATTTTTAGGGAAGGACGCTTGAACACTCGTTAAATAAATTAATATGAGTTTAGACTATTAAATTCTTGTTTAGAATAATTAAATCAAAGTAGAAAAATGCAGAAACGGAAAATTACTAAATGATTTTATTTTATTTAAATCAATTGCAAGGAATTTCACTTTTTTTAAATTTTTTGGGAAAGGCCGCTTGAACACTCGTTAAATAAATTATTATGAGTTTAGCGTATTAAATTCTTGTTTAGAATAATTAAATCAAGGTAGAAAAATGCAGAAACGGAAAATTACTAAATGATTTTATTTTATTTCAATTAATTGCAGGTAATTTAATTTTTTTGAATTTTTAGGGAAGGACGCTTGAACACTCGTTAAATAAATTATTATGAGTTTAGCGTATTAAATTCTTGTTTAGAATAATTAAATCAAGGTAGAAAAATGCAGAAACGGAAAATTACTATATGATTTTATTTTATTTCAATTAATTGCAGGTAATTTAATTTTTTTGAATTTTTAGGGAAGGACGCTTGAACACTCGTTAAATAAATTAATATGAGTTTAGACTATTAAATTCTTGTTTAGAATAATTAAATCAAAGTAGAAAAATGCAGAAACGGAAAATTACTAAATGATTTTATTTTATTTAAATCAATTGCAAGGAATTTCACTTTTTTTAAATTTTTTTGGGAAAGGCTGCTTGAACACTCGTTAAATAAATTATTATGAGTTTAGCGTATTAAATTCTTGTTTAGAATAATTAAATGAAGGTAGAAAAATGCAGAAACGGAAAATTACTAAATGATTTTATTTTATTTCAATTAATTGCAGGTAATTTAATTTTTTTGAATTTTTAGGGAAGGACGCTTGAACACTCGTTAAATAAATTAATATGAGTTTAGACTATTAAATTCTTGTTTAGAATAATTAAATCAAAGTAGAAAAATGCAGAAACGGAAAATTACTAAATGATTTTATTTTATTTAAATCAATTGCAAGGAATTTCACTTTTTTTAAATTTTTTGGGAACGGCCGCTTGAACACTCGTTAATTAAATTAATATGAGTTTAGACTATTAAATTCTTGTTTAGAATAAATAAATCAAGGTAGAAAAATGCAGAAACGGAAAATTACTAAATGATTTTATTTTATTTAAATCAATTGCAAGGAATTTCACTTTTTTTAAATTTTTTTGGGAAAGGCCGCTTGAACACTCGTGAAATAAATTATTATGATTTTAGCCTATTAAATTCTTGTTCAAAATAATTAAATCAAAGTAGAAAAATGCAAAAACGGAAAATTACTAAATGATTTTATTTTATTTCAATTAATTGCAGGTAATTTAATTTTTTTGAATTTTTAGGGAAGGACGCTTGAACACTCGTTAAATAAATTAATATGAGTTTAGACTATTAAATTCTTGTTTAGAATAATTAAATCAAAGTAGAAAAATGCAGAAACGAAAAATTACTAAATGATTTTATTTTATTTCGATTAATTGCAGGTAATATAATTTTTTGAATTTTTTGGAGAAGACCGCTTGAACACTCGTTAAATAAATTATTATGAGTTTAGCGTATTAAATTCTTGTTTAGAATAATTAAATCAAGGTAGAAAAATGCAGAAACGGAAAATTACTAAATGATTTTATTTTATTTCAATTAATTGCAGGTAATTTAATTTTTTTGAATTTTTAGGGAAGGACGCTTGAACACTCGTTAAATAAATTAATATGAGTTTAGACTATTAAATTCTTGTTTAGAATAATTAAATCAAAGTAGAAAAATGCAGAAACGGAAAATTACTAAATGATTTTATTTTATTTAAATCAATTGCAAGGAATTTCACTTTTTTTAAATTTTTTTGGGAAAGGCCGCTTGAACACTCGTTAAATAAATTATTATGAGTTTAGCGTATTAAATTCTTGTTTAGAATAATTAAATCAAGGTAGAAAAATGCAGAAACGGAAAATTACTAAATGATTTTATTTTATTTCAATTAATTGCAGGTAATTTAATTTTTTTGAATTTTTAGGGAAGGACGCTTGAACACTCGTTAAATAAATTAATATGAGTTTAGACTATTAAATTCTTGTTTAGAATAATTAAATCAAGGTAGAAAAATGCAGAAACGGAAAATTACTAAATGATTTTATTTTATTTCAATTAATTGCAGGTAATTTAATTTTTTTGAATTTTTAGGGAAGGACGCTTGAACACTCGTTAAATAAATTAATATGAGTTTAGACTATTAAATTCTTGTTTAGAATAATTAAATCAAAGTAGAAAAATGCAGAAACGGAAAATTACTAAATGATTTTATTTTATTTAAATCAATTGCAAGGAATTTCACTTTTTTTAAATTTTTTTGGGAAAGGCCGCTTGAACACTCGTTAAATAAATTATTATGAGTTTAGCGTATTAAATTCTTGTTTAGAATAATTAAATCAAGGTAGAAAAATGCAGAAACGGAAAATTACTAAATGATTTTATTTTATTTCAATTAATTGCAGGTAATTTAATTTTTTTGAATTTTTAGGGAAGGACGCTTGAACACTCGTTAAATAAATTAATATGAGTTTAGACTATTAAATTCTTGTTTAGAATAATTAAATCAAGGTAGAAAAATGCAGAAACGGAAAATTACTAAATGATTTTATTTTATTTCAATTAATTGCAGGTAATTTAATTTTTTTGAATTTTTAGGGAAGGACGCTTGAACACTCGTTAAATAAATTAATATGAGTTTAGACTATTAAATTCTTGTTTAGAATAATTAAATCAAAGTAGAAAAATGCAGAAACGGAAAATTACTAAATGATTTTATTTTATTTAAATCAATTGCAAGGAATTTCACTTTTTTTAAATTTTTTTGGGAAAGGCCGCTTGAACACTCGTTAAATAAATTATTATGAGTTTAGCGTATTAAATTCTTGTTTAGAATAATTAAATCAAGGTAGAAAAATGCAGAAACGGAAAATTACTAAATGATTTTATTTTATTTCAATTAATTGCAGGTAATTTAATTTTTTTGAATTTTTAGGGAAGGACGCTTGAACACTCGTTAAATAAATTAATATGAGTTTAGACTATTAAATTCTTGTTTAGAATAATTAAATCAAGGTAGAAAAATGCAGAAACGGAAAATTACTAAATGATTTTATTTTATTTCAATTAATTGCAGGTAATTTAATTTTTTTGAATTTTTAGGGAAGGACGCTTGAACACTCGTTAAATAAATTAATATGAGTTTAGACTATTAAATTCTTGTTTAGAATAATTAAATCAAGGTAGAAAAATGCAGAAACGGAAAATTACTAAATGATTTTATTTTATTTAAATCAATTGCAAGGAATTCCACTTTTTTTAAATTTTTTGGGAATGGCCGCTTGAACACTCGTTAATTAAATTAATATGAGTTTAGACTATTAAATTCTTGTTTAGAATAATTAAATCAAGGTAGAAAAATGCAGAAACGGAAAATTACTAAATGATTTTATTTTATTTAAATCAATTGCAAGGAATTTCACTTTTTTTTAATTTTTTTGGGAAAGGCCGCTTGAACACTCGTGAAATAAATTATTATGAGTTTAGCGTATTAAATTCTTGTTTAGAATAATTAAATGAAGGTAGAAAAATGCAGAAATGGAAAATTACTAAATGATATTATTTTATTTCAATTAATTGCAGGTAATTTTATTTTTTCGAATTTTTAGGGAAGGACGCTTGAACACTCGTTAAATAAATTAATATGAGTTTAGACTATTAAATTCTTGTTTAGAATAATTAAATCAAAGTAGAAAAATGCAGAAACGGAAAATTACTAAATGATTTTATTTTATTTAAATCAATTGCAAAGAATTTCACTTTTTTTAAATTTTTAGGAAAAGGCCGATTGAACACTCGTTAAATAAATTAATATGAGTTTAGCGTATTAAATTCTTGTTAAGAATAATTAAATTAAGGTAGAAAAATGCAGAAACGGAAAATTACTAAATGTTTTTATTTTATTTCAATTAATTACAGGTAATTTAATTTTTTTGAATTTTTAGGGAAGGACGCTTGAACACTCGTTAAATAAATTAATATGAGTTTAGCCTTTTAAATTCTTGTTTAGAATAATTAAATCAAAGTAGAAAAATGCAGAAACGGAAAATTACTAAATGATTTTATTTTATTTCAATTAATTGCAGGTAATTTAATTTTTTTGAATTTTTAGGGAAGGACGCTTGAACACTCGTTAAATAAATTAATATGAGTTTAGACTATTAAATTCTTGTTTAGAATAATTAAATTAAGGTAGAAAAATGCAGAAACGGACAATTACTAAGTGATTTTATTTTATTTAAATCAATTGCAAGGAATTTCACTTTTTTAAAATTTTTTGGGAAAGGCCGATTGAACACTCGTTAAATAAATTATTATGAGTTTAGCGTATTAAATTCTTGTTTAGAATAATTAAATCAAGGTAAAAAAATGCAGAAACGGAAAATTACTAAATGATTTTATTTTATTTCAATTAATTGCAGGTAATTTAATTTTTTGAATTTTTAGGGAAGGACGCTTGAACACTCGTTAAATAAATTAATATGAGTTTAGACTATTAAATTCTTGTTCAGAATAATTAAATCAAAGTAGAAAAATACAGAAACAGACAATTACTAAGTGATTTTATTTTATTTAAATTAATTAAAGATAATTTTATTTTTCCAAATTTTTTTTAGAAGGACGCTTGAACAATCACTAATTAAATTAATTTGATTTTAGCCTATTAAATTCTTGTTTAAAATAATTCAATCAAAGTAGAAAAATGTGAAAACGGAAAATTACTAAATGATTTTATTTTATTTAAATCAATTGCAAGGAATTTTACTTTTTTTAAATTTTTTGGGAAAGGCCGATTGAACACTCGTTAAATAAATTAATATGAGTTTAGCGTATTAAATTCTTGTTAAAAATAATTAAATCAAGGTAGAAAAATGCAGAAACGGAAAATTACTAAATGATTTTATTTTATTTCAATTAATTGCAGGTAATTTAATTTTTTTGAATTTTTAGGAAAGGACGCTTGAACACTCGTTAAATAAATTAATATGAGTTTAAACTATTAAATTCTTGTTTAGAATAATTAAATCAAGGTAGAAAAATGCAGAAACGGACAATTACTAAGTGATTTAATTTTATTTAAATCAATTGCAAGGAATTTCACTTTTTTTAAATTTTTTGGGAAAGGCCGCTTGAACACTCGTTAAATAAATTAATATGAGTTTAGAATATTAAATTCTTGTTTAGAATAATTAAATTAAAGTAGAAAAATGCAGAAACGGAAAATTACTAAATGATTTTATTTTATTTAAATCAATTGCAAGGAATTTCACTTTTTTTAAATTTTTTGGGAAAGGCCGATTGAACACTCGTTAAATAAATTATTATGAGTTTAGCGTATTAAATTCTTGTTTAGAATAATTAAATCAAGGTAGAAAAATGCAGAAACGGAAAATTACTAAATGATTTTATTTTATTTCAATTAATTGCAGGTAATTTAATTTTTTGAATTTTTAGGGAAGGACGCTTGAACACTCGTTAAATAAATTAATATGAGTTTAGACTATTAAATTCTTGTTCAGAATAATTAAATCAAAGTAGAAAAATACAGAAACAGACAATTACTAAGTGATTTTATTTTATTTAAATTAATTAAAGATAATTTTATTTTTCCAAATTTTTTTTAGAAGGACGCTTGAACAATCTTTAATTAAATTAATTTGATTTTAGCCTATTAAATTCTTGTTTAAAATAATTCAATCAAAGTAGAAAAATGTGAAAACGGAAAATTACTAAATGATTTTATTTTATTTAAATCAATTGCAAGGAATTTTACTTTTTTTAAATTTTTTGGGAAAGGCCGATTGAACACTCGTTAAATAAATTAATATGAGTTTAGCGTATTAAATTCTTGTTAAGAATAATTAAATCAAGGTAGAAAAATGCAGAAACGGAAAATTACTAAATGATTTTATTTTATTTCAATTAATTGCAGGTAATTTAATTTTTTTGAATTTTTAGGAAAGGACGCTTGAACACTCGTTAAATAAATTAATATGAGTTTAAACTATTAAATTCTTGTTTAGAATAATTAAATCAAGGTAGAAAAATGCAGAAACGGACAATTACTAAGTGATTTAATTTTGCTTAAATCAATTGCAAGGAATTTCACTTTTTTTAAATTTTTTGGGAAAGGCCGCTTGAACACTCGTTAAATAAATTATTATGAGTTTAGCGTATTAAATTCTTGTTTAGAATTATTAAATCAAGGTAGAAAAATGCAGAAACGGAAAATTACTAAATGATTTTATTTTAATTAATTGCAGGTTGTTTCATTATTTATATTTTTTGGGGAATGCCGCTTGAACACTCTTTAAATAAATTATTATGAGTTTAGACTATTAAATTCTTGTTTAGAATAATTAAATCAAAGTAGAAAAATGCAGAAACAGAAAATTACTAAATGATTTTATTTTATTTAAATCAATTGCAAGGAATTTCACTTTTTTTAAATTTTTTGGGAAAGGCCGATTGAACACTCGTTAAATAAATTAATATGAGTTTAGCGTATTAAATTCTTGTTAAGAATAATTAAATCAAGGTAGAAAAATGCAGAAACGGAAAATTACTAAATGATTTTATTTTATTTCAATTAATTGCAGGTAATTTAATTTTTTTGAATTTTTAGGAAAGGACGCTTGAACACTCGTTAAATAAATTAATATGAGTTTAAACTATTAAATTCTTGTTTAGAATAATTAAATCAAGGTAGAAAAATGCAGAAACGGACAATTACTAAGTGATTTAATTTTGCTTAAATCAATTGCAAGGAATTTCACTTTTTTTAAATTTTTTGGGAAAGGCCGCTTGAACACTCGTTAAATAAATTATTATGAGTTTAGCGTATTAAATTCTTGTTTAGAATTATTAAATCAAGGTAGAAAAATGCAGAAACGGAAAATTACTAAATGATTTTATTTTAATTAATTGCAGGTTGTTTCATTATTTATATTTTTTGGGGAATGCCGCTTGAACACTCTTTAAATAAATTATTATGAGTTTAGACTATTAAATTCTTGTTTAGAATAATTAAATCAAAGTAGAAAAATGCAGAAACAGAAAATTACTAAATGATTTTATTTTATTTAAATCAATTGCAAGGAATTTCACTTTTTTTAAATTTTTTGGGAAAGGCCGCTTGAACACTGGTTAAATTAATTAATATGAGTTTAGACTATTAAATTCTTGTTTAGAATAATTAAATCAAGGTAGAAAAATGCAGAAACGGAAAATTACTAAATGATTTTATTTTATTTCAATTAATTGCAGGTAATTTAATTTTTTTGAATTTTTAGGGAAGGACGCTTGAACACTCGTTAAATAAATTAATATGAGTTTAGACTATTAAATTCTTGTTTAGAATAATTAAATCAAAGTAGTCTGGTTTTCTGAGGACTGCAAATAAAGAAATAAATCCTTCCTTGTAGGAGTGAACGACATTATGTCTGATCTGACGACAATACAGTTTCAGCCGATTGCACGGATTCCGAAAAAACAAATTTTTTTAGAAAAATAATTCTTATTTCTAATTCCGCACGTTTTCGCACGTAATTTTAATTAGAAATTGAAGAACAGCTATGCACTAGTAACATCTATATCGATTTTTGTTGGAAGCTTTTGGAAGATTTAAAATAATCAACTTGAAAAATAGTATTATTAAAAATTACATCAAAATTTTGCTAATTAAGTGAGTGTCTAATCTATTCAACAACTCAAAACGATCAAATTTTTTATTGAATCATAATTTATAATTCTTTTAATCTTTTAAATAATAAATATGATCGTAAATAATACGGTAATGAACAAATATTTAATATTTTTATTACATAGGCGATATGTCAATTTTTATTTTCAAAAATGATAAT
>JAVJHS010000210.1:0-53620 GCA_032873175.1 Leptopilina drosophilae | reverse complement strand
TTTAAACAAGTAAAAAATTGTTATAGTTATTTATTATCTTCATTTTTTCCTAATTTGTTTGGAAAAACTGCATAATTAGAAAAAAACTGCAAGTTTCTACGTGACTTGCATTAATAGTTAATAAATAATAACAATAAAATTGTTTAAACATGTAAAAAATTGTTATAGTTATTAATTATCTTCATTTTTTCCTAATTTGTTTGGAAAACTGCATTATTAGAAAAAACTGCAAGTTTCTACGTGACTTGCATAAATAGTTAATAAATATCAACAATAAATTGTTTAAACAAGTAAAAAATTGTTATAGTTATTTATTATCTTAAATTTTTCCTAATATTATTGGAAAACTGCATTATTAGAAAAAAACTGCAAGTTTCCTACGTGACTTGAATTAATAGTTAATAAATAATCAACAATAAATTGTTTAAAACAAGTAAAAATTTGTTATAGTTATTTATTATCTTCATTTTTTTCCTAATTTGTTTGGAAAACTGCATAAATTAGAAAAAAACTGCAAGTTTCTACGTGACATGCCATAATAGTTAATAAATATCAACAATAATTTGTTTAAACAAGTAAAAAATTGTTATAGTTATTTATTATCTTCATTTTTTTCCTAATTTGTTTGGAAAACTGCATAATTAGAAAAAAACTGCAAGTTTCTACGTGACTTTTATTAAAAGTTTATAAATAACAACTATAAATTGTTTAAACAAGTAAAGAATGGTTATAGTTATAAATTATCTTCATTTTTTCCTAATTTGTTTGGAAAACTGCATAATTAGAAAAAAACTGCAAGTTTCTACGTGACTTTTATTAAAAGTTTATAAATAACAATAATAAATTGTTTAAACAAGTAAAAAAATTGTTATAGTTCTTTATTATCTTCATTTTTTTCCTAATTTGTTTGGGAAAACTGCATAATTAGAAAAAAACTGCAAGTTTCTACGTGACTTGCATTAATAGTTAATAAATAACAACAATAAATTGTTTAAACAAGTAAAAAATGGTTATAGTTATTTATTATCTTCATTTTTTCCTAATTTGTTTGGAAAACTGCATAATTAGAAAAAAACTGCAAGTTTCTACGTGACTTGAATTAATAGTTAATAAATAATAACAATAAATTGTTTAAACAACCAAAAATTTGTTATAGTTATTAATTATCTTCATTTTTTCCTAATTTGTTGGGAAAACTGCAAAATTAGAAAAAAAACTGCAAGTTTCTACGTGACTTGCATTAATAGTTAATAAATATCAACAATAAATTGTTTAAACAAGTAAAAAATTGTTATAGTTATTTATTATCTTCATTTTTTCCTAATTTGTTTGGAAAACTGCATAATTAGAAAAAAACTGCAAGTTTCTACGTGACTTGCATTAATAGTTAATAAATAACAACAATAAATTGTTTAAACAAGTAAAAATTTGTTATAGTTATTTATTATTTTCATTTTTTCCTAATTTGTTTGGAAAACTGCATAATTAGAAAAAAACTGCAAGTTTCTACGTGACTTTTATTAAATGTTTATAAATAACAATAATAAATTGTTTAAACAACCAAAAATTTGTTATAGTTATTTATTATCTTCATTTTTTCCTAATTTGTTTGGAAAACTGCATAATTAGAAAAAAACTGAAAGTTTCTACGTGACATGCATTAATAGTTAATAAATAACAACAATAAATTGTTTAAACAAGTAAAAAATTGTTATAGTTATTTATTATCTTCATTTTTTCCTAATTTGTTTGGAAAACTGCATAATTAGAAAAAAACTGCAAGTTTCTTCTACGTGACTTGCATTAAAAGTTAATAAATAACAACAATAAATTGTTTAAACAAGTAAAAATTGTTATAGTTATTTATTATCTTCATTTTTTCCTAAATTTGTTTGGAAAACTGCATAATTAGAAAAAAACTGCAAGTTTCTACGTGACTTGCATTAATAGTTAATAAATAACAACAATAAATTGTTTAAACAAGTAAAAAATTGTTATAGTTATTTATTATCTTCATTTTTTCCTAATTTGTTTGGAAAACTGCATAATTAGAAAAAAACTGCAAGTTTCTACGTGACTTGCATTAATAGTTAATAAATATCAACAATAAATTGTTTAAACAAGTAAAAAATTGTTATAGTTATTAATTATCTTCATTTTTTCCTAATTTGTTTGGAAAAACTGCAAAATTAGAAAAAAAAACTGCAAGTTTTCTACGTGACTTTTAATTAAAAGTTAATAAATAACAACAATAAATTGTTTTAAACAAGTAAAAAATTGTTATAGTTATTAATTATCTTCATTTTTTTTCCTAATTTGTTTGGAAAAAACTGCAATTATTAGAAAAAAAACTGCAAGTTTCTACGTGACTTGCATTAATAGTTTAAATAAATAACAACAATAAATTGTTTAAACAAGTAAAAAATTGTTTATAGTTATTAATTATTCTTCATTTTTTTCCTAATTTGTTTGGGAAAACTGCATAATTAGAAAAAAACTGCAAGTTTCTACGTGACTTGCATTAATAGTTAATAAATATCAACAAATAAATTGTTTAAAACAAGTAAAAATTTGTTATACGTTATTTATTATCTTCATTTTTTCCTAATTTGTTTGGAAAAACTGCATAATTAGAAAAAAACTGCAAGTTTCTACGTGACTTGCATTAATAGTTAATAAATATCAACAATAAATTGTTTAAACAAGTAAAAAATTGTTATAGTTTATTAATTATCTTCATTTTTTTCCTAATTTGTTTGAAAACACTGCATTATTAGAAAAAAACTGCAAGTGTTTCTACGTGGACTTGCATTAATAGTTAATAAATAATAACAATAAATTGTTTTAAACAAGTAAAAAAATTGTCTATAGTTATTTATTATCTTCATTTTTTCCTAATTTGTTTGGAAAACTGCATAATTAGAAAAAAACTGCAAGTTTCTACGTGACTTTTATTAAAAGTTAATAAATAACAACAATAAATTGTTTAAAACAAGTAAAAAATTGTAATAGTAATATATTATCTTCATATTTTACAAATTTGTTTGGAAAACTGCATAATTAGAAAAAAACTGCAAGTTTCTACGTGACTTGCATTAATAGTTAATAAATATCAACAATAAATTGTTTAAACAAGTAAAAAATTGTTATAGTTATTAATTATCTTCATTTTTTCCTAATTTGTTTGGAAAACTGCATTATTAGAAAAAAACTGCAAGTTTCTACGTGACTTGCATTAATAGTTAATAAATAACAACAATAAATTGTTTAAACAAGTAAAAAATTGTTATAGTTATTAATTATCTTCATTTTTTCCTAATTTGTTTGGAAAACTGCATAATTAGAAAAAAACTGCAAGTTTCTACGTGACTTTTATTAAAAGTTTATAAATAACAACAATAAATTGTTTAAACAAGTAAAAAATTGTTATAGTTATTAATTATCTTCATTTTTTCCTAATTTGTTTGGAAAACTGCATAATTAAAATAAACTGCAAGTTTCTACGTGACTTGCATTAATAGTTAATAAATATCAACAATAAATTGTTTAAACAAGTAAAAAATTGTTATAGTTATTAATTATCTTCATTTTTTCCTAATTTGTTGGGAAAACTGCAAAATTAGAAAAAAACTGCAAGTTTCTACGTGACTTTTATTAAAAGTTTATAAATAACAACAATTAATTGTTTAAACAAGTAAAAAATTGTTATTGTTATTTATTATCTTCATTTTTTCCTAATTTGTTTGGAAAACTGCATAATTAGAAAAAAACTGCAAGTTTCTACGTGACTTTTATTAAAAGTTTATAAATATCAACAATAAATTGTTTAAACAAGTAAAAAATTGTTATAGTTATTTATTATCTTCATTTTTTCCTAATTTGTTTGGAAAACTGCATTATTAGAAAAAAACTGCAAGTTTCTACGTGACTTGCATTAATAGTTAATAAATAACAACAATAAATTGTTTAAACAAGTAAAAAATTGTTATAGTTATTTATTATCTTCATTTTTTCCTAATTTGTTTGGAAAACTGCATAATTAGAAAAAAACGGCAAGTTTCTACGTGCCTTTTATTAAAAGTTTATAAATAACAACAATAAATTGTTTAAACAAGTAAAAAATTGTCATAGTTATTAATTATTTTCATTTTTTCCTAATTTGTTTGGAAAACTGCATTATTAGAAAAAAACTGCAAGTTTCTACGTGACTTGCATTAATAGTTAATAAATATCAACAATAAATTGTTTAAACAAGTAAAAAATTGTTATAGTTATTTATTATCTTCATTTTTTCCTAATTTGTTTGGAAAACTGCATAATTAGAAAAAAACTGCAAGTTTCTACGTGACTTGCATTAATAGTTAATAAATATCAACAATAAATTGTTTAAACAAGTAAAAAATTGTTATAGTTATTAATTATCTTCATTTTTTCCTAATTTGTTTGGAAAACTGCATAATTAGAAAAAAACTGCAAGTTTCTACGTGACTTGCATTAATAGTTAATAAATAACAACAATAAATTGTTTAAACAAGTAAAAAATTGTTATAGTTATTTATTATCTTCATTTTTTCCTAATTTGTTTGGAAAACTGCATAATTAGAAAAAAACTGCAAGTTTCTACGTGACTTGCATTAATAGTTAATAAATAACAACAATAAATTGTTTAAACAAGTAAAAAATTGTTATAGTTATTTATTATCTTCATTTTTTCCTAATTTGTTTGGAAAACTGCATTATTAGAAAAAAACTGCAAGTTTCTACGTGACTTTTATTAAAAGTTTATAAATAACAACAATAAATTGTTTAAACAAGTAAAAAATTGTTATAGTTATTAATTATCTTCTTTTTTTCCTAATTTGTTTGGAAAACTGCAAAATTAGGAAAAAACTGCAAGTTTCTACGTGTCTTTCATTAAAAGATAATAAATAACAACATTAAATTGTTTAAACAAGTAAAAAATTGTTATAGTTATTTATTATCTTCATTTTTTCCTAATTTGTTTGGAAAACTGCATAATTAGAAAAAAACTGCAAGTTTCTACGTGACTTGCATTAATAGTTAATAAATAACAACAATAAATTGTTTAAACAAGTAAAAAATTGTTATAGTTATTAATTATCTTCATTTTTTCCTAATTTGTTTGGAAAACTGCATAATTAGAAAAAAACTGCAAGTTTCTACGTGACTTTTATTAAAAGTTTATAAATAACAACAATAAATTGTTTAAACAAGTAAAAAATTGTTATAGTTATTAATTATCTTCATTTTTTCCTAATTTGTTTGGAAAACTGCATAATTAGAAAAAAACTGCAAGTTTCTACGTGACTTTTATTAAAAGTTTATAAATAACAACATTAAATTGTTTAAACAAGTAAAAAATTGTTATAGTTATTAATTATCTTCATTTTTTCCTAATTTGTTTGGAAAACTGCAAAATTAGAAAAAAACTGCAAGTTTCTACGTGACTTGCATTAATAGTTAATAAATAACAACAATAAATTGTTTAAACAAGTAAAAAATTGTTATAGTTATTTATTATCTTCATTTTTTCCTAATTTGTTTGGAAAACTGCATAATTAGAAAAAAACTGCAAGTTTCTACGTGACTTGCATTAATAGTTAATAAATAACAACAATAAATTGTTTAAACAAGTAAAAAATTGTTATAGTTATTTATTATCTTCATTTTTTCCTAATTTGTTTGGAAAACTGCATAATTAGAAAAAAAACTGCAAGTTTCTACGTGACTTGCATTAATAGTTAATAAATAACAACAATAAATAGTTTAAACAAGAAAAAAATTGTTATAGTTATTAATTATCTTCATTTTTTCCTAATTTGTTTGGAAAACTGCATAATTAGAAAAAAACTGCAAGTTTCTACGTGACTTGCATTAATAGTTAATAAATAACAACAATAAATTGTTTAAACAAGTAAAAAATTGTTATAGTTATTAATTATCTTCATTTTTTCCTAATTTGTTTGGAAAACTGCATAATTAGAAAAAAACTGCAAGTTTCTACGTGACTTGCATTAATAGTTAATAAATATCAACAATAAATTGTTTAAACAAGTAAAAAATTGTTATAGTTATTTATTATCTTCATTTTTCCTAATTTGTTTGGAAAACTGCATAATTAGAAAAAAACTGCAAATTTCTACGTGACTTGCATTAATAGTTAATAAATAATAACAATAAATTGTTTAAACAACCAAAAATTTGTTATAGTTATTAATTATCTTCATTTTTTCCTAATTTGTTTGGAAAACTGCATAATTAGAAAAAAACTGCAAGTTTCTACGTGACTACCATTAATAGTTAATAAATATCAACAATAAATTGTTTAAACAAGTAAAAAATTGTTATAGTTATTTATTATCTTCATTTTTTCCTAATTTGTTTGGAAAACTGCATTATTAGAAAAAAACTGCAAGTTTCTACGTGACTTGCATTAATAGTTAATAAATAACAACAATAAATTGTTTAAACAAGTAAAAAATTGTTATAGTTATTTATTATCTTCATTTTTTCCTAATTTGTTTGGAAAACTGCATAATTAGAAAAAAACTGCAAGTTTCTACGTGACTTGCATTAATAGTTAATAAATAACAACAATAAATTGTTTAAACAAGTAAAAAATTGTTATAGTTATTAATTATCTTCATTTTTTCCTAATTTGTTTGGAAAACTGCATTATTAGAAAAAAACTGCAAGTTTCTACGTGACTTGCATTAATAGTTAATAAATAACAACAATAAATTGTTTAAACAAGTAAAAATTTGTTATAGTTATTAATTATCTTCTTTTTTTCCTAATTTGTTTGGAATACTGCAAAATTAGGAAAAAACTGCAAGTTTCTACGTGACTTGCATTAATAGTTAATAAATAACAACAATAAATTGTTTAAACAAGTAAAAATTTGTTATAGTTATTAATTATCTTCTTTTTTTCCTAATTTGTTTGGAATACTGCAAAATTAGAAAAAAACTGCAAGTTTCTACGTGACTTTTATTAAAAGTTTATAAATAACAACAATAAATTGTTTAAACAAGTAAAAAATTGTTATAGTTATTTATTATCTTCATTTTTTCCTAATTTGTTTGGAAAACTGCATAATTAGAAAAAAACTGCAAGTTTCTACGTGACTTGCATTAATAGTTAATAAATAACAACAATAAATTGTTTAAACAAGTAAAAAATTGTTATAGTTATTTATTATCTTCATTTTTTCCTAATTTGTTTGGAAAACTGCATAATTAGAAAAAAACTGCAAGTTTCTACGTGACTTTTATTAATAGTTAATAAATAACAACAATAAATTGTTTAAACAAGTAAAAAATTGTTATAGTTATTAATTATCTTCATTTTTTCCTAATTTGTTTGGAAAACTGCATAATTAGAAAAAAACTGCAAGTTTCTACGTGACTTGCATTAATAGTTAATAAATAACAACAATAAATTGTTTAAACAAGTAAAAAATTGTTATAGTTATTAATTATCTTCATTTTTTCCTAATTTGTTTGGAAAACTGCATAATTAGAAAAAAACTGCAAGTTTCTACGTGACTTGCATTAATAGTTAATAAATATCAACAATAAATTGTTTAAACAAGTAAAAAATTGTTATAGTTATTAATTATCTTCATTTTTTCCTAATTTGTTTGGAAAACTGCATAATTAGAAAAAAACTGCAAGTTTCTACGTGACTTTTATTAAAAGTTTATAAATAACAACAATAAATTGTTTAAACAAGTAAAAAATTGTTATAGTTATTAATTATCTTCATTTTTTCCTAATTTGTTTGGAAAACTGCATTATTAGAAAAAAACTGCAAGTTTCTACGTGACTTGCATTAATAGTTAATAAATATCAACAATAAATTGTTTAAACAAGTAAAAAATTGTTATAGTTATTAATTATCTTCTTTTTTTCCTAATTTGTTTGGAAAACTGCATTATTAGAAAAAAACTGCAAGTTTCTACGTGACTTGCATTAATAGTTAATAAATAACAACAATAAATTGTTTAAACAAGTAAAAAATTGTTATAGTTATTAATTATCTTCTTTTTTTCCTAATTTGTTTGGAAAACTGCAAAATTAGGAAAAAACTGCAAGTTTCTACGTGACTTGCATTAATAGTTAATAAATAACAACAATAAATTGTTTAAACAAGTAAAAAATTGTTATAGTTATTAATTATCTTCATTTTTTCCTAATTTGTTTGGAAAACTGCATAATTAGAAAAAAACTGCAAGTTTCTACGTGACTTGCATTAATAGTTAATAAATATCAACAATAAATTGTTTAAACAAGTAAAAAATTGTTATAGTTATTAATTATCTTCATTTTTTCCTAATTTGTTTGGAAAACTGCAAAATTAGGAAAAAACTGCAAGTTTCTACGTGACTTGCATTAATAGTTAATAAATATCAACAATAAATTGTTTAAACAAGTAAAAAATTGTTATAGTTATTAATTATCTTCATTTTTTCCTAATTTGTTTGGAAAACTGCATAATTAGAAAAAAACTGCAAGTTTCTACGTGACTTGCATTAATAGTTAATAAATAACAACAATAAATTGTTTAAACAAGTAAAAAATTGTTATAGTTATTTATTATCTTCATTTTTTCCTAATTTGTTTGGAAAACTGCATTATTAGAAAAAAACTGCAAGTTTCTACGTGACTTGCATTAATAGTTAATAAATAACAACAATAAATTGTTTAAACAAGTAAAAAATTGTTATAGTTATTAATTATCTTCATTTTTTCCTAATTTGTTTGGAAAACTGCATAATTAGAAAAAAAACTGCAAGTTTCTACGTGACTTGCATTAATAGTTAATAAATAACAACAATAAATTGTTTAAACAAGTAAAAAATTGTTATAGTTATTAATTATCTTCATTTTTTCCTAATTTGTTTGGAAAACTGCATAATTAGAAAAAAACTGCAAGTTTCTACGTGACTTGCATTAATAGTTAATAAATAACAACAATAAATTGTTTAAACAAGTAAAAAATTGTTATAGTTATTAATTATCTTCATTTTTTCCTAATTTGTTTGGAAAACTGCATAATTAGAAAAAAACTGCAAGTTTCTACGTGACTTGCATTAATAGTTAATAAATAACAACAATAAATTGTTTAAACAAGTAAAAAATTGTTATAGTTATTTATTATCTTCATTTTTTCCTAATTTGTTTGGAAAACTGCATAATTAGAAAAAAACTGCAAGTTTCTACGTGACTTGCATTAATAGTTAATAAATAACAACAATAAATTGTTTAAACAAGTAAAAAATTGTTATAGTTATTAATTATCTTCATTTTTTCCTAATTTGTTTGGAAAACTGCATAATTAGAAAAAAACTGCAAGTTTCTACGTGACTTGCATTAATAGTTAATAAATAACAACAATAAATTGTTTTTTTAAACAACCAAAAATTTGTTATAGTTATTAATTATCTTCATTTTTTCCTAATTTGTTTGGAAAACTGCATAATTAGAAAAAAAACTGCAAGTTTCTACGTGACTTGCATTAATAGTTAATAAATAACAACAATAAATTGTTTAAACAAGTAAAAAATTGTTATAGTTATTTATTATCTTCATTTTTTCCTAATTTGTTTGGAAAACTGCATAATTAGAAAAAAACTGCAAGTTTCTACGTGACTTGCATTAATAGTTAATAAATATCAACAATAAATTGTTTAAACAAGTAAAAAATTGTTATATAGTTATTAATTATCTTCATTTTTTCCTAATTTGTTTGGAAAACTGCATAATTAGAAAAAAACTGCAAGTTTCTACGTGACTTGCATTAATAGTTAATAAATATCAACAATAAATTGTTTAAACAAGTAAAAAATTGTTATAGTTATTTATTATCTTCATTTTTTCCTAATTTGTTTGGAAAACTGCATAATTAGAAAAAAACTGCAAGTTTCTACGTGACTTGCATTAATAGTTAATAAATAACAACAATAAATTGTTTAAACAAGTAAAAAATTGTTATAGTTATTTATTATCTTCATTTTTTCCTAATTTGTTTGGAAAACTGCATAATTAGAAAAAAACTGCAAGTTTCTACGTGACTTTTATTAAAAGTTTATAAATAACAACAATAAATTGTTTAAACAAGTAAAAAATTGTTATAGTTATTAATTATCTTCATTTTTTCCTAATTTGTTTGGAAAACTGCATAATTAGAAAAAAACTGCAAGTTTCTACGTGACTTGCATTAATAGTTAATAAATAACAACAATAAATTGTTTAAACAAGTAAAAAATTGTTATAGTTATTTATTATCTTCATTTTTTCCTAATTTGTTTGGAAAACTGCATAATTAGAAAAAAACTGCAAGTTTCTACGTGACTTGCATTAATAGTTAATAAATATCAACAATAAATTTTTTAAACAAGTAAAAAATTGTTATAGTTATTTATTATCTTCATTTTTTCCTAATTTGTTTGGAAAACTGCATAATTAGAAAAAAACTGCAAGTTTCTACGTGACTTGCATTAATAGTTAATAAATAACAACAATAAATTGTTTAAACAAGTAAAAAATTGTTATAGTTATTAATTATCTTCATTTTTTCCTAATTTGTTTGGAAAACTGCATAATTAGAAAAAAACTGCAAGTTTCTACGTGACTTGCATTAATAGTTAATAAATAACAACAATAAATTGTTTAAACAAGTAAAAAATTGTTATAGTTATTAATTATCTTCATTTTTTCCTAATTTGTTTGGAAAACTGCATAATTAGAAAAAAACTGCAAGTTTCTACGTGACTTGCATTAATAGTTAATAAATATCAACAATAAATTGTTTAAACAAGTAAAAAATTGTTATAGTTATTAATTATCTTCATTTTTTTCCTAATTTGTTTGGAAAACTGCATAATTTGAAAAAAACTGCAAGTTTCTACGTGACTTGCATTAATAGTTAATAAATAACAACAATAAATTGTTTAAACAAGTAAAAAATTGTTATAGTTATTAATTATCTTCATTTTTTCCTAATTTGTTTGGAAAAACTGCATTATTAGAAAAAAACTGCAAGTTTCTACGTGACTTGCATTAAAAGTTAATAAATAACAACAATAAATTGTTTTAAACAAGTAAAAAATTGTTATAGTTATTAATTATCTTCATTTTTTCCTAATTTGTTTGGAAAACTGCATAATTAGAAAAAAACTGCAAGTTTCTACGTGACTTTTATTAAAAGTTAATAAATAACAACAATAAATTGTTTAAACAAGTAAAAAATTGTTATAGTTATTAATTATCTTCATTTTTTCCTAATTTGTTTGGAAAACTGCATAATTAGAAAAAAACTGCAAGTTTCTACGTGACTTGCATTAATAGTTAATAAATAACAACAATAAATTGTTTAAACAAGTAAAAAATTGTTATAGTTATTAATTATCTTCATTTTTTCCTAATTTGTTTGGAAAACTGCATTATTAGAAAAAAACTGCAAGTTTCTACGTGACTTGCATTAATAGTTAATAAATAACAACAATAAATTGTTTAAACAAGTAAAAAATTGTTATAGTTATTTATTATCTTCATTTTTTCCTAATTTGTTGGGAAAACTGCAAAATTAGAAAAAAAACTGCAAGTTTCTACGTGACTTGCATTAATAGTTAATAAATAACAACAATAAATTGTTTAAACAAGTAAAAAATTGTTATAGTTATTAATTATCTTCATTTTTTCCTAATTTGTTTGGAAAACTGCATAATTAGAAAAAAACTGCAAGTTTCTACGTGACTTGCATTAATAGTTAATAAATAACAACAATAAATTGTTTAAACAAGTAAAAAATTGTTATAGTTATTAATTATCTTCATTTTTTCCTAATTTGTTTGGAAAACTGCATAATTAGAAAAAAACTGCAAGTTTCTACGTGACTTGCATTAATAGTTAATAAATAATAACAATAAATTGTTTAAACAACCAAAAATTTGTTATAGTTATTTATTATCTTCATTTTTTCCTAATTTGTTTGGAAAACTGCATAATTAGAAAAAAACTGCAAGTTTCTACGTGACTTGCATTAATAGTTAATAAATAACAACAATAAATTGTTTAAACAAGTAAAAAATTGTTATAGTTATTAATTATCTTCATTTTTTCCTAATTTGTTTGGAAAACTGCATTATTAGAAAAAAACTGCAAGTTTCTACGTGACTTGCATTAATAGTTAATAAATAACAACAATAAATTGTTTAAACAAGTGAAAAATTGTTATAGTTATTAATTATCTTCATTTTTTCCTAATTTGTTTGGAAAACTGCATAATTAGAAAAAAACTGCAAGTTTCTACGTGACTTGCATTAATAGTTAATAAATAACAACAATAAATTGTTTAAACAAGTAAAAAATTGTTATAGTTATTAATTATCTTCATTTTTTCCTAATTTGTTTGGAAAACTGCATAATTAGAAAAAAACTGCAAGTTTCTACGTGACTTGCATTAATAGTTAATAAATAACAACAATAAATTGTTTAAACAAGTAAAAAATTGTTATAGTTATTAATTATCTTCATTTTTTCCTAATTTGTTTGGAAAACTGCATAATTAGAAAAAAACTGCAAGTTTCTACGTGACTTGCATTAATAGTTAATAAATAACAACAATAAATTGTTTAAACAAGTAAAAAATTGTTATAGTTATTAATTATCTTCATTTTTTCCTAATTTGTTTGGAAAACTGCATTATTAGAAAAAAACTGCAAGTTTCTACGTGACTTGCATTAATAGTTAATAAATAACAACAATAAATTGTTTAAACAAGTAAAAAATTGTTATAGTTATTAATTATCTTCATTTTTTCCTAATTTGTTTGGAAAACTGCATAATTAGAAAAAAACTGCAAGTTTCTACGTGACTTGCATTAATAGTTAATAAATAACAACAATAAATTGTTTAAACAAGTAAAAAATTGTTATAGTTATTTATTATCTTCATTTTTTCCTAATTTGTTTGGAAAACTGCATAATTAGAAAAAAACTGCAAGTTTCTACGTGACTTGCATTAATAGTTAATAAATAACAACAATAAATTGTTTAAACAAGTAAAAAATTGTTATAGTTATTAATTATCTTCATTTTTTCCTAATTTGTTTGGAAAACTGCATAATTAGAAAAAAACTGCAAGTTTCTACGTGACTTGCATTAATAGTTAATAAATAACAACAATAAATTGTTTAAACAAGTAAAAAATTGTTATAGTTATTAATTATCTTCATTTTTTCCTAATTTGTTTGGAAAACTGCATAATTAGAAAAAAACTGCAAGTTTCTACGTGACTTGCATTAATAGTTAATAAATAACAACAATAAATTGTTTAAACAAGTAAAAAATTGTTATAGTTATTAATTATCTTCATTTTTTCCTAATTTGTTTGGAAAACTGCATAATTAGAAAAAAACTGCAAGTTTCTACGTGACTTGCATTAATAGTTAATAAATATCAACAATAAATTGTTTAAACAAGTAAAAAATTGTTATAGTTATTAATTATCTTCATTTTTTCCTAATTTGTTTGGAAAACTGCATTATTAGAAAAAAAACTGCAAGTTTCTACGTGACTTGAATTAATAGTTAATAAATAATAACAATAAATTGTTTAAACAACTAAAAATTTGTTATAGTTATTAATTATCTTCATTTTTTCCTAATTTGTTTGGAAAACTGCATTATTAGAAAAAAACTGCAAGTTTCTACGTGACTTGCATTAATAGTTAATAAATAACAACAATAAATTGTTTAAACAAGTAAAAAATTGTTATAGTTATTAATTATCTTCATTTTTTCCTAATTTGTTTGGAAAACTGCATAATTAGAAAAAAACTGCAAGTTTCTACGTGACTTGCATTAATAGTTAATAAATAACAACAATAAATTGTTTAAACAAGTAAAAAATTGTTATAGTTATTAATTATCTTCATTTTTTCCTAATTTGTTTGGAAAACTGCATTATTAGAAAAAAACTGCAAGTTTCTACGTGACTTGCATTAATAGTTAATAAATAACAACAATAAATTGTTTAAACAAGTAAAAAATTGTTATAGTTATTTATTATCTTCATTTTTTCCTAATTTGTTTGGAAAACTGCATAATTAGAAAAAAACTGCAAGTTTCTACGTGACTTGCATTAATAGTTAATAAATAACAACAATAAATTGTTTAAACAAGTAAAAAATGGTTATAGTTATTAATTATCTTCATTTTTTCCTAATTTGTTTGGAAAACTGCATAATTAGAAAAAAACTGCAAGTTTCTACGTGACTTTTATTAATAGTTAATAAATAACAACAATAAATTGTTTAAACAAGTAAAAAATTGTTATAGTTATTTATTATCTTCATTTTTTCCTAATTTGTTTGGAAAACTGCATAATTAGAAAAAAACTGCAAGTTTCTACGTGACTTGCATTAATAGTTAATAAATAACAACAATAAATTGTTTAAACAAGTAAAAAATTGTTATAGTTATTAATTATCTTCATTTTTTCCTAATTTGTTTGGAAAACTGCATAATTAGAAAAAAACTGCAAGTTTCTACGTGACTTGCATTAATAGTTAATAAATAACAACAATAAATTGTTTAAACAAGTAAAAAATTGTTATAGTTATTTATTATCTTCATTTTTTCCTAATTTGTTTGGAAAACTGCATAATTAGAAAAAAACTGCAAGTTTCTACGTGACTTGCATTAATAGTTAATAAATAACAACATTAAATTGTTTAAAACAAGTAAAAAATTGTTATAGTTATTTATTCTCTTCATTTTTTCCTAATTTTTTTTGGAAAACTGCATAATTAGAAAAAAACTGCAAGTTTCTACGTGACTTGCATTAATAGTTAATAAATAACAACAATAAATTGTTTAAACAAGTAAAAAATTGTTATAGTTATTAATTATCTTCATTTTTTCCTAATTTGTTTGGAAAACTGCATAATTAGAAAAAAACTGCAAGTTTCTACGTGACTTGCATTAATAGTTAATAAATAACAACAATAAATTGTTTAAACAAGTAAAAAATTGTTATAGTTATTAATTATCTTCATTTTTTCCTAATTTGTTTGGAAAACTGCATAATTAGAAAAAAACTGAAAGTTTCTACGTGACTTGCATTAATAGTTAATAAATAACAACAATAAATTGTTTAAACAAGTAAAAAATTGTTATAGTTATTAATTATCTTCATTTTTTCCTAATTTGTTTGGAAAACTGCATAATTAGAAAAAAACTGCAAGTTTCTACGTGACTTGCATTAATAGTTAATAAATAACAACAATAAATTGTTTAAACAAGTAAAAAATTGTTATAGTTATTAATTATCTTCATTTTTTCCTAATTTGTTTGGAAAACTGCATAATTAGAAAAAAACTGCAAGTTTCTACGTGACTTGTATTAAAAGTTTATAAATAACAACAATAAATTGTTTAAACAAGTAAAAAATTGTTATAGTTATTTATTATCTTCATTTTTTCCTAATTTGTTTGGAAAACTGCATAATTAGAAAAAAACTGCAAGTTTCTACGTGACTTGCATTAATAGTTAATAAATAACAACAATAAATTGTTTAAACAAGTAAAAAATTGTTATAGTTATTAATTATCTTCATTTTTTCCTAATTTGTTTGGAAAACTGCATAATTAGAAAAAAACTGCAAGTTTCTACGTGACTTGCATTAATAGTTAATAAATAACAACAATAAATTGTTTTTTAAAACAAGTGAAAAATTGTTATAGTTATTAATTATCTTCATTTTTTCCTAATTTGTTTGGAAAACTGCATAATTAGAAAAAAACTGCAAGTTTCTACGTGACTTGCATTAATAGTTAATAAATAACAACAATAAATTGTTTAAACAAGTAAAAAATTGTTATAGTTATTAATTATCTTCATTTTTTCCTAATTTGTTTGGAAAACTGCATAATTAGAAAAAAACTGCAAGTTTCTACGTGACTTGCATTAATAGTTAATAAATAACAACAATAAATTGTTTAAACAAGTAAAAAATTGTTATAGTTATTTATTATCTTCATTTTTTCCTAATTTGTTTGGAAAACTGCATAATTAGAAAAAAACTGCAAGTTTCTACGTGACTTGCATTAATAGTTAATAAATAACAACAATAAATTGTTTAAACAAGTAAAAAATTGTTATAGTTATTAATTATCTTCATTTTTTCCTAATTTGTTTGGAAAACTGCATAATTAGAAAAAAACTGCAAGTTTCTACGTGACTTGCATTAATAGTTAATAAATAACAACAATAAATTGTTTAAACAAGTAAAAAATTGTTATAGTTATTAATTATCTTCATTTTTTCCTAATTTGTTTGGAAAACTGCATAATTAGAAAAAAACTGCAAGTTTCTACGTGACTTGCATTAATAGTTAATAAATAACAACAATAAATTGTTTAAACAAGTAAAAAATTGTTATAGTTATTAATTATCTTCATTTTTTCCTAATTTGTTTGGAAAACTGCATAATTAGAAAAAAACTGCAAGTTTCTACGTGACTTTTATTAAAAGTTTATAAATAACAACAATAAATTGTTTAAACAAGTAAAAAATTGTTATAGTTATTAATTATCTTCATTTTTTCCTAATTTGTTTGGAAAACTGCATAATTAGAAAAAAACTGCAAGTTTCTACGTGACTTGCATTAATAGTTAATAAATATCAACAATAAATTGTTTTGTAAAGTAAAAAATTGTTATAGTTATTTATTATCTTCATTTTTTCCTAATTTGTTTGGAAAACTGCATAATTAGAAAAAAACTGCAAGTTTCTACGTGACTTTTATTAAAAGTTTATAAATAACAACAATAAATTGTTTAAACAAGTAAAAAATTGTTATAGTTATTAATTATCTTCATTTTTTCCTAATTTGTTTGGAAAACTGCATTATTAGAAAAAAACTGCAAGTTTCTACGTGACTTGCATTAATAGTTAATAAATAACAACAATAAATTGTTTAAACAAGTAAAAAATTGTTATAGTTATTAATTATCTTCATTTTTTCCTAATTTGTTTGGAAAACTGCATAATTAGAAAAAAACTGCAAGTTTCTACGTGACTTGCATTAATAGTTAATAAATAACAACAATAAATTGTTTAAACAAGTAAAAAATTGTTATAGTTATTAATTATCTTCATTTTTTCCTAATTTGTTTGGAAAACTGCATAATTAGAAAAAAACTGCAAGTTTCTACGTGACTTGCATTAATAGTTAATAAATAACAACAATAAATTGTTTAAACAAGTAAAAAATTGTTATAGTTATTAATTATCTTCATTTTTTCCTAATTTGTTTGGAAAACTGCATAATTAGAAAAAAACTGCAAGTTTCTACGTGACTTGCATTAATAGTTAATAAATATCAACAATAAATTGTTTAAACAAGTAAAAAATTGTTATAGTTATTAATTATCTTCATTTTTTCCTAATTTGTTTGGAAAACTGCATAATTAGAAAAAAACTGCAAGTTTCTACGTGTCTTTCATTAAAAGATAATAAATAACAACAATAAATTGTTTAAACAAGTAAAAAATTGTTATAGTTATTAATTATCTTCATTTTTTCCTAATTTGTTTGGAAAACTGCATTATTAGAAAAAAACTGCAAGTTTCTACGTGACTTGCATTAATAGTTAATAAATAACAACAATAAATTGTTTAAACAAGTAAAAAATTGTTATAGTTATTTATTATCTTCATTTTTTCCTAATTTGTTTGGAAAACTGCATAATTAGAAAAAAACTGCAAGTTTCTACGTGACTTGCATTAATAGTTAATAAATAACAACAATAAATTGTTTAAACAAGTAAAAAATTGTTATAGTTATTAATTATCTTCATTTTTTCCTAATTTGTTTGGAAAACTGCATAATTAGAAAAAAACTGCAAGTTTCTACGTGACTTGCATTAATAGTTAATAAATAACAACAATAAATTGTTTAAACAAGTAAAAAATTGTTATAGTTATTAATTATCTTCATTTTTTCCTAATTTGTTTGGAAAACTGCATAATTAGAAAAAAACTGCAAGTTTCTACGTGACTTGCATTAATAGTTAATAAATAACAACAATAAATTGTTTAAACAAGTAAAAAATTGTTATAGTTATTAATTATCTTCATTTTTTCCTAATTTGTTTGGAAAACTGCATTATTAGAAAAAAACTGCAAGTTTCTACGTGACTTGCATTAATAGTTAATAAATAACAACAATAAATTGTTTAAACAAGTAAAAAATTGTTATAGTTATTAATTATCTTCATTTTTTCCTAATTTGTTTGGAAAACTGCATAATTAGAAAAAAACTGCAAGTTTCTACGTGACTTGCATTAATAGTTAATAAATAACAACAATAAATTGTTTAAACAAGTAAAAAATTGTTATAGTTATTAATTATCTTCATTTTTTCCTAATTTGTTTGGAAAACTGCATAATTAGAAAAAAACTGCAAGTTTCTACGTGACTTGCATTAATAGTTAATAAATAACAACAATAAATTGTTTAAACAAGTAAAAAATTGTTATAGTTATTTATTATCTTCATTTTTTCCTAATTTGTTTGGAAAACTGCATAATTAGAAAAAAACTGCAAGTTTCTACGTGACTTGCATTAATAGTTAATAAATAACAACAATAAATTGTTTAAACAAGTAAAAAATTGTTATAGTTATTAATTATCTTCATTTTTTCCTAATTTGTTTGGAAAACTGCATAATTAGAAAAAAACTGCAAGTTTCTACGTGACTTGCATTAATAGTTAATAAATAACAACAATAAATTGTTTAAACAAGTAAAAAATTGTTATAGTTATTTATTATCTTCATTTTTTCCTAATTTGTTTGGAAAACTGCATAATTAGAAAAAAACTGCAAGTTTCTACGTGACTTGCATTAATAGTTAATAAATAACAACAATAAATTGTTTAAACAAGTAAAAAATTGTTATAGTTATTAATTATCTTCATTTTTTCCTAATTTGTTTGGAAAACTGCATAATTAGAAAAAAACTGCAAGTTTCTACGTGTCTTTCATTAAAAGATAATAAATAACAACAATAAATTGTTTAAACAAGTAAAAAATTGTTATAGTTATTAATTATCTTCATTTTTTCCTAATTTGTTTGGAAAACTGCATAATTAGAAAAAAACTGCAAGTTTCTACGTGACTTGCATTAATAGTTAATAAATATCAACAATAAATTGTTTAAACAAGTAAAAAATTGTTATAGTTATTTATTATCTTCATTTTTTCCTAATTTGTTTGGAAAACTGCATAATTAGAAAAAAACTGCAAGTTTCTACGTGACTTTTATTAAAAGTTTATAAATAACAACAATAAATTGTTTAAACAAGTAAAAAATTGTTATAGTTATTAATTATCTTCATTTTTTCCTAATTTGTTTGGAAAACTGCATAATTAGAAAAAAACTGCAAGTTTCTACGTGACTTGCATTAATAGTTAATAAATAACAACAATAAATTGTTTAAACAAGTAAAAAATTGTTATAGTTATTAATTATCTTCATTTTTTCCTAATTTGTTTGGAAAACTGCATAATTAGAAAAAAACTGCAAGTTTCTACGTGACTTGCATTAATAGTTAATAAATAACAACAATAAATTGTTTAAACAAGTAAAAAATTGTTATAGTTATTAATTATCTTCATTTTTTCCTAATTTGTTTGGAAAACTGCATAATTAGAAAAAAACTGCAAGTTTCTACGTGACTTGCATTAATAGTTAATAAATAACAACAATAAATTGTTTAAACAAGTAAAAAATTGTTATAGTTATTAATTATCTTCATTTTTTCCTAATTTGTTTGGAAAACTGCATAATTAGAAAAAAACTGCAAGTTTCTACGTGACTTGCATTAATAGTTAATAAATAACAACAATAAATTGTTTAAACAAGTAAAAAATTGTTATAGTTATTTAATTATCTTCATTTTTTCCTAATTTGTTTGGAAAACTGCATAATTAGAAAAAAACTGCAAGTTTCTACGTGACTTGCATTAATAGTTAATAAATAACAACAATAAATTGTTTAAACAAGTAAAAAATTGTTTATAGTTATTAATTATCTTCATTTTTTCCTAATTTGTTTGGAAAACTGCATAATTAAAAAAAAACTGCAAGTTTCAACGTGACTTGCATTAATAGTTAATAAATAAAGAACAACAATAAATTGTTTAAACAAGTGAAAAATTGTTATAGTTATTAATAATCTTCATTTTTTCCTAATTTGTTTGGAAAACTGCATAATTAAAAAAAAACTGCAAGTTTCAACGTGACTTGCATTAATAGTTAATAAATAACAACAATAAATTGTTTAAACAAGTAAAAAATTGTTATAGTTATTAATTATCTTCATTTTTTCCTAATTTGTTTGGAAAACTGCATAATTAGAAAAAAACTGCAAGTTTCTACGTGACTTGCATTAATAGTTAATAAATAACAACAATAAATTGTTTAAACAAGTAAAAAATTGTTATAGTTATTAATTATCTTCATTTTTTCCTAATTTGTTTGGAAAACTGCATAATTAGAAAAAAACTGCAAGTTTCTACGTGACTTGCATTAATAGTTAATAAATAACAACAATAAATTGTTTAAACAAGTAAAAAATTGTTATAGTTATTAATTATCTTCATTTTTTCCTAATTTGTTTGGAAAACTGCATAATTAGAAAAAAACTGCAAGTTTCTACGTGACTTGCATTAATAGTTAATAAATAACAACAATAAATTGTTTAAACAAGTAAAAAATTGTTATAGTTATTAATTATCTTCATTTTTTCCTAATTTGTTTGGAAAACTGCATAATTAGAAAAAAACTGCAAGTTTCTACGTGACTTGCATTAATAGTTAATAAATAACAACAATAAATTGTTTAAACAAGTAAAAAATTGTTATAGTTATTAATTATCTTCATTTTTTCCTAATTTGTTTGGAAAACTGCATAATTAGAAAAAAACTGCAAGTTTCTACGTGACTTGCATTAATAGTTAATAAATAACAACAATAAATTGTTTAAACAAGTAAAAAATTGTTATAGTTATTAATTATCTTCATTTTTTCCTAATTTGTTTGGAAAACTGCATAATTAGAAAAAAACTGCAAGTTTCTACGTGACTTGCATTAATAGTTAATAAATATCAACAATAAATTGTTTAAACAAGTAAAAAATTGTTATAGTTATTAATTATCTTCATTTTTTCCTAATTTGTTTAAAAAACTGCATTATTAGAAAAACACTGCAAGTTTCTACGTGACTTGCATTAATAGTTAATAAATAACAACAATAAATTGTTTAAACAAGTAAAAAATTGTTATAGTTATTATTTATCTACATTTTTTCCTAATTTGTTTGGAAAACTGCATAATTAGAAAAAAACTGCAAGTTTCTACGTGACTTGCATTAATAGTTAATAAATAACAACAATAAATTGTTTAAACAAGTAAAAAATTGTTATAGTTATTTATTATCTTCATTTTTTCCTAATTTGTTTGGAAAACTGCATAATTAGAAAAAAACTGCAAGTTTCTACGTGACTTGCATTAATAGTTAATAAATAACAACAATAAATTGTTTAAACAAGTAAAAAATTGTTATAGTTATTAATTATCTTCATTTTTTCCTAATTTGTTTGGAAAACTGCATTATTAGAAAAAAACTGCAAGTTTCTACGTGACTTGCATTAATAGTTAATAAATAACAACAATAAATTGTTTAAACAAGTAAAAAATTGTTATAGTTATTAATTATCTTCATTTTTTCCTAATTTGTTTGGAAAACTGCATAATTAGAAAAAAACTGCAAGTTTCTACGTGACTTGCATTAATAGTTAATAAATAACAACAATAAATTGTTTAAACAAGTAAAAAATTGTTATAGTTATTAATTATCTTCATTTTTTCCTAATTTGTTTGGAAAACTGCATAATTAGAAAAAAACTGCAAGTTTCTACGTGACTTTTATTAAAAGTTTATAAATAACAACAATAAATTGTTTAAACAAGTAAAAAATTGTTATAGTTATTAATTATCTTCATTTTTTCCTAATTTGTTTGGAAAACTGCATAATTAGAAAAAAACTGCAAGTTTCTACGTGACTTGCATTAATAGTTAATAAATAACAACAATAAATTGTTTAAACAAGTAAAAAATTGTTATAGTTATTAATTATCTTCATTTTTTCCTAATTTGTTTGGAAAACTGCATAATTAGAAAAAAACTGCAAGTTTCTACGTGACTTGCATTAATAGTTAATAAATAACAACAATAAATTGTTTAAACAAGTAAAAAATTGTTATAGTTATTTAATTATCTTCATTTTTTCCTAATTTGTTTGGAAAACTGCATAATTAGAAAAAAACTGCAAGTTTCTACGTGACTTGCATTAATAGTTAATAAATAACAACAATAAATTGTTTAAACAAGTAAAAAATTGTTATAGTTATTTATTATCTTCATTTTTTCCTAATTTGTTTGGAAAACTGCATAATTAGAAAAAAACTGCAAGTTTCTACGTGACTTTTATTAAAAGTTTATAAATAACAACAATAAATTGTTTAAACAAGTAAAAAATTGTTATAGTTATTAATTATCTTCATTTTTTCCTAATTTGTTTGGAAAACTGCATTATTAGAAAAAAACTGCAAGTTTCTACGTGACTTGCATTAATAGTTAATAAATAACAACAATAAATTGTTTAAACAAGTAAAAAATTGTTATAGTTATTAATTATCTTCATTTTTTCCTAATTTGTTTGGAAAACTGCATAATTAGAAAAAAACTGCAAGTTTCTACGTGACTTGCATTAATAGTTAATAAATAACAACAATAAATTGTTTAAACAAGTAAAAAATTGTTATAGTTATTAATTATCTTCATTTTTTCCTAATTTGTTTGGAAAACTGCATTATTAGAAAAAAACTGCAAGTTTCTACGTGACTTGCATTAATAGTTAATAAATAACAACAATAAATTGTTTAAACAAGTAAAAAATTGTTATAGTTATTTATTATCTTCATTTTTTCCTAATTTGTTTGGAAAACTGCATAATTAGAAAAAAACTGCAAGTTTCTACGTGACTTGCATTAATAGTTAATAAATAACAACAATAAATTGTTTAAACAAGTAAAAAATTGTTATAGTTATTAATTATCTTCATTTTTTCCTAATTTGTTTGGAAAACTGCATAATTAGAAAAAAACTGCAAGTTTCTACGTGACTTGCATTAATAGTTAATAAATAACAACAATAAATTGTTTAAACAAGTAAAAAATTGTTATAGTTATTAATTATCTTCATTTTTTCCTAATTTGTTTGGAAAACTGCAAAATTAGGAAAAAACTGCAAGTTTCTACGTGTCTTTCATTAAAAGATAATAAATAACAACATTAAATTGTTTAAACAAGTAAAAAATTGTTATAGTTATTAATTATCTTCATTTTTTCCTAATTTGTTTGGAAAACTGCATAATTAGAAAAAAACTGCAAGTTTCTACGTGACTTGCATTAATAGTTAATAAATATCAACAATAAATTGTTTAAACAAGTAAAAAATTGTTATAGTTATTAATTATCTTCATTTTTTCCTAATTTGTTTGGAAAACTGCATAATTAGAAAAAAACTGCAAGTTTCTACGTGACTTTTATTAAAAGTTTATAAATAACAACAATAAATTGTTTAAACAAGTAAAAAATTGTTATAGTTATTAATTATCTTCATTTTTTCCTAATTTGTTTGGAAAACTGCATAATTAGAAAAAAACTGCAAGTTTCTACGTGACTTGCATTAATAGTTAATAAATAACAACAATAAATTGTTTAAACAAGTAAAAAATTGTTATAGTTATTTAATTATCTTCATTTTTTCCTAATTTGTTTGGAAAACTGCATAATTAGAAAAAAACTGCAAGTTTCTACGTGACTTGCATTAATAGTTAATAAATAACAACAATAAATTGTTTAAACAAGTAAAAAATTGTTATAGTTATTAATTATCTTCATTTTTTCCTAATTTGTTTGGAAAACTGCATAATTAGAAAAAAACTGCAAGTTTCTACGTGACTTGCATTAATAGTTAATAAATAACAACAATAAATTGTTTAAACAAGTAAAAAATTGTTATAGTTATTAATTATCTTCATTTTTTCCTAATTTGTTTGGAAAACTGCATAATTAGAAAAAAACTGCAAGTTTCTACGTGACTTGCATTAATAGTTAATAAATAACAACAATAAATTGTTTAAACAAGTAAAAAATTGTTATAGTTATTAATTATCTTCATTTTTTCCTAATTTGTTTGGAAAACTGCATAATTAGAAAAAAACTGCAAGTTTCTACGTGACTTGCATTAATAGTTAATAAATAACAACAATAAATTGTTTAAACAAGTAAAAAATTGTTATAGTTATTTATTATCTTCATTTTTTCCTAATTTGTTTGGAAAACTGCATAATTAGAAAAAAACTGCAAGTTTCTACGTGACTTGCATTAATAGTTAATAAATATCAACAATAAATTGTTTAAACAAGTAAAAAATTGTTATAGTTATTTATTATCTTCATTTTTTCCTAATTTGTTTGGAAAACTGCATAATTAGAAAAAAACTGCAAGTTTCTACGTGACTTTTATTAAAAGTTTATAAATAACAACAATAAATTGTTTAAACAAGTAAAAAATTGTTATAGTTATTAATTATCTTCATTTTTTCCTAATTTGTTTGGAAAACTGCATTATTAGAAAAAAACTGCAAGTTTCTACGTGACTTGCATTAATAGTTAATAAATAACAACAATAAATTGTTTAAACAAGTAAAAAATTGTTATAGTTATTTATTATCTTCATTTTTTCCTAATTTGTTTGGAAAACTGCATAATTAGAAAAAAACTGCAAGTTTCTACGTGACTTGCATTAATAGTTAATAAATAACAACAATAAATTGTTTAAACAAGTAAAAAATTGTTATAGTTATTAATTATCTTCATTTTTTCCTAATTTGTTTGGAAAACTGCATAATTAGAAAAAAACTGCAAGTTTCTACGTGACTTGCATTAATAGTTAATAAATAACAACAATAAATTGTTTAAACAAGTAAAAAATTGTTATAGTTATTAATTATCTTCATTTTTTCCTAATTTGTTTGGAAAACTGCATAATTAGAAAAAAACTGCAAGTTTCTACGTGACTTGCATTAATAGTTAATAAATAACAACAATAAATTGTTTAAACAAGTAAAAAATTGTTATAGTTATTTATTATCTTCATTTTTTCCTAATTTGTTTGGAAAACTGCATAATTAGAAAAAAACTGCAAGTTTCTACGTGACTTTTATTAAAAGTTTATAAATAACAACAATAAATTGTTTAAACAAGTAAAAAATTGTTATAGTTATTAATTATCTTCATTTTTTCCTAATTTGTTTGGAAAACTGCATAATTAGAAAAAAACTGCAAGTTTCTACGTGACTTGCATTAATAGTTAATAAATAACAACAATAAATTGTTTTAAACAAGTAAAAAATTGTTATAGTTATTTATTATCTTCATTTTTTCCTAATTTGTTTGGAAAACTGCATAATTAGAAAAAAACTGCAAGTTTCTACGTGACTTTTATTAATAGTTAATAAATAACAACAATAAATTGTTTAAACAAGTAAAAAATTGTTATAGTTATTAATTATCTTCATTTTTTCCTAATTTGTTTGGAAAACTGCATAATTAGAAAAAAACTGCAAGTTTCTACGTGACTTGCATTAATAGTTAATAAATAACAACAATAAATTGTTTAAACAAGTAAAAAATTGTTATAGTTATTAATTATCTTCATTTTTTCCTAATTTGTTTGGAAAACTGCATAATTAGAAAAAAACTGCAAGTTTCTACGTGACTTGCATTAATAGTTAATAAATAACAACAATAAATTGTTTAAACAAGTAAAAAATTGTTATAGTTATATTAATTATCTTCATTTTTTCCTAATTTGTTTGGAAAACTGCATAATTAGAAAAAAACTGCAAGTTTCTACGTGACTTGCATTAATAGTTAATAAATAACAACAATAAATTGTTTAAACAAGTAAAAAATTGTTATAGTTATTTATTATCTTCATTTTTTCCTAATTTGTTTGGAAAACTGCATAATTAGAAAAAAACTGCAAGTTTCTACGTGACTTGCATTAATAGTTAATAAATATCAACAATAAATTGTTTAAACAAGTAAAAAATTGTTATAGTTATTTATTATCTTCATTTTTTCCTAATTTGTTTGGAAAACTGCATAATTAGAAAAAAACTGCAAGTTTCTACGTGACTTTTATTAATAGTTAATAAATAACAACAATAAATTGTTTAAACAAGTAAAAAATTGTTATAGTTATTAATTATCTTCATTTTTTCCTAATTTGTTTGGAAAACTGCATTATTAGAAAAAAACTGCAAGTTTCTACGTGACTTGCATTAATAGTTAATAAATAACAACAATAAATTGTTTAAACAAGTAAAAAATTGTTATAGTTATTAATTATCTTCATTTTTTCCTAATTTGTTTGGAAAACTGCATAATTAGAAAAAAACTGCAAGTTTCTACGTGACTTGCATTAATAGTTAATAAATAACAACAATAAATTGTTTAAACAAGTAAAAAATTGTTATAGTTATTAATTATCTTCATTTTTTCCTAATTTGTTTGGAAAACTGCATAATTAGAAAAAAACTGCAAGTTTCTACGTGACTTGCATTAATAGTTAATAAATAACAACAATAAATTGTTTAAACAAGTAAAAAATTGTTATAGTTATTAATTATCTTCATTTTTTCCTAATTTGTTTGGAAAACTGCATAATTAGAAAAAAACTGCAAGTTTCTACGTGACTTGCATTAATAGTTAATAAATAACAACAATAAATTGTTTAAACAAGTAAAAAATTGTTATAGTTATTAATTATCTTCATTTTTTCCTAATTTGTTTGGAAAACTGCATAATTAGAAAAAAACTGCAAGTTTCTACGTGACTTGCATTAATAGTTAATAAATAACAACAATAAATTGTTTAAACAAGTAAAAAATTGTTATAGTTATTAATTATCTTCATTTTTTCCTAATTTGTTTGGAAAACTGCATAATTAGAAAAAAACTGCAAGTTTCTACGTGACTTGCATTAATAGTTAATAAATAACAACAATAAATTGTTTTTTTAAACAAGTAAAAAATTGTTATAGTTATTTATTATCTTCATTTTTTCCTAATTTGTTTGGAAAACTGCATAATTAGAAAAAAACTGCAAGTTTCTACGTGACTTGCATTAATAGTTAATAAATAACAACAATAAATTGTTTAAACAAGTAAAAAATTGTTATAGTTATTAATTATCTTTATTTTTTTCCTAATTTGTTTGGAAAACTGCATAATTAGAAAAAAACTGCAAGTTTCTACGTGACTTGCATTAATAGTTAATAAATAACAACAATAAATTGTTTAAACAAGTAAAAAATTGTTATAGTTATTAATTATCTTCATTTTTTCCTAATTTGTTTGGAAAACTGCATAATTAGAAAAAAACTGCAAGTTTCTACGTGACTTGCATTAATAGTTAATAAATAACAACAATAAATTGTTTTTTTTAAACAAGTAAAAAATTGTTATAGTTATTAATAATCTTCATTTTTTCCTAATTTGTTTGGAAAACTGCATAATTAGAAAAAAACTGCAAGTTTCAACGTGACTTGCATTAATAGTTAATAAATAACAACAATAAATTGTTTAAACAAGTAAAAAATTGTTATAGTTATTAATTATCTTCATTTTTTCCTAATTTGTTTGGAAAACTGCATAATTAGAAAAAAACTGCAAGTTTCTACGTGACTTGCATTAATAGTTAATAAATAACAACAATAAATTGTTTAAACAAGTAAAAAATTGTTATAGTTATTTATTATCTTCATTTTTTCCTAATTTGTTTGGAAAACTGCATAATTAGAAAAAAACTGCAAGTTTCTACGTGACTTGCATTAATAGTTAATAAATAACAACAATAAATTGTTTAAACAAGTAAAAAATTGTTATAGTTATTTATTATCTTCATTTTTTCCTAATTTGTTTGGAAAACTGCATAATTAGAAAAAAACTGCAAGTTTCTACGTGACTTGCATTAATAGTTAATAAATATCAACAATAAATTGTTTAAACAAGTAAAAAATTGTTATAGTTATTTATTATCTTCATTTTTTCCTAATTTGTTTGGAAAACTGCATAATTAGAAAAAAACTGCAAGTTTCTACGTGACTTTTATTAAAAGTTTATAAATAACAACAATAAATTGTTTAAACAAGTAAAAAATTGTTATAGTTATTAATTATCTTCATTTTTTCCTAATTTGTTTGGAAAACTGCATTATTAGAAAAAAACTGCAAGTTTCTACGTGACTTGCATTAATAGTTAATAAATAACAACAATAAATTGTTTAAACAAGTGAAAAATTGTTATAGTTATTAATTATCTTCATTTTTTCCTAATTTGTTTGGAAAACTGCATAATTAGAAAAAAACTGCAAGTTTCTACGTGACTTGCATTAATAGTTAATAAATAACAACAATAAATTGTTTAAACAAGTAAAAAATTGTTATAGTTATTTATTATCTTCATTTTTTCCTAATTTGTTTGGAAAACTGCATAATTAGAAAAAAACTGCAAGTTTCTACGTGACTTGCATTAATAGTTAATAAATAACAACAATAAATTGTTTAAACAAGTAAAAAATTGTTATAGTTATTTATTATCTTCATTTTTTCCTAATTTGTTTGGAAAACTGCATAATTAGAAAAAAACTGCAAGTTTCTACGTGACTTTCATTAAAAGATAATAAATAACAACATTAAATTGTTTAAACAAGTAAAAAATTGTTATAGTTATTAATTATCTTCATTTTTTCCTAATTTGTTTGGAAAACTGCATAATTAGAAAAAAACTGCAAGTTTCTACGTGACTTGCATTAATAGTTAATAAATAACAACAATAAATTGTTTAAACAAGTAAAAAATTGTTATAGTTATTAATTATCTTCATTTTTTCCTAATTTGTTTGGAAAACTGCATAATTAGAAAAAAACTGCAAGTTTCTACGTGACTTGCATTAATAGTTAATAAATAACAACAATAAATTGTTTAAACAAGTAAAAAATTGTTATAGTAATTAATTATCTTCATTTTTTCCTAATTTGTTTGGAAAACTGCATAATTAGAAAAAAACTGCAAGTTTCTACGTGACTTGCATTAATAGTTAATAAATATCAACAATAAATTGTTTAAACAAGTAAAAAATTGTTATAGTTATTTATTATCTTCATTTTTTCCTAATTTGTTTGGAAAACTGCATAATTAGAAAAAAACTGCAAGTTTCTACGTGACTTGCATTAATAGTTAATAAATAACAACAATAAATTGTTTAAACAAGTAAAAAATTGTTATAGTTATTAATTATCTTCATTTTTTCCTAATTTGTTTGGAAAACTGCATAATTAGAAAAAAACTGCAAGTTTCTACGTGACTTGCATTAATAGTTAATAAATAACAACAATAAATTGTTTAAACAAGTAAAAAATTGTTATAGTTATTAATTATCTTCATTTTTTCCTAATTTGTTTGGAAAACTGCATAATTAGAAAAAAACTGCAAGTTTCTACGTGACTTGCATTAATAGTTAATAAATAACAACAATAAATTGTTTAAACAAGTAAAAAATTGTTATAGTTATTTATTATCTTCATTTTTTCCTAATTTGTTTGGAAAACTGCATAATTAGAAAAAAACTGCAAGTTTCTACGTGACTTGCATTAATAGTTAATAAATAACAACAATAAATTGTTTAAACAAGTAAAAAATTGTTATAGTTATTAATTATCTTCATTTTTTCCTAATTTGTTTGGAAAACTGCATAATTAGAAAAAAACTGCAAGTTTCTACGTGACTTGCATTAATAGTTAATAAATAACAACAATAAATTGTTTAAACAAGTAAAAAATTGTTATAGTTATTTATTATCTTCATTTTTTCCTAATTTGTTTGGAAAACTGCATAATTAGAAAAAAACTGCAAGTTTCTACGTGACTTGCATTAATAGTTAATAAATAACAACAATTAATTTTTTTAAACTATTAAAAAATTGTTATAGTTATTAATTATCTTCATTTTTTCCTAATTTGTTTGGAAAACTGCATAATTAGAAAAAAACTGCAAGTTTCTACGTGACTTGCATTAATAGTTAATAAATAACAACAATAAATTGTTTAAACAAGTAAAAAATTGTTATAGTTATTAATTATCTTCATTTTTTCCTAATTTGTTTGGAAAACTGCATAATTAGAAAAAAACTGCAAGTTTCTACGTGACTTGCATTAATAGTTAATAAATAACAACAATAAATTGTTTAAACAAGTAAAAAATTGTTATAGTTATTTATTATCTTCATTTTTTCCTAATTTGTTTGGAAAACTGCATAATTAGAAAAAAACTGCAAGTTTCTACGTGACTTGCATTAATAGTTAATAAATAACAACAATAAATTGTTTAAACAAGTAAAAAATTGTTATAGTTATTTATTATCTTCATTTTTTCCTAATTTGTTTGGAAAACTGCATTATTAGAAAAAAAACTGCAAGTTTCTACGTGACTTGAATTAATAGTTAATAAATAATAACAATAAATTGTTTAAACAACTAAAAATTTGTTATAGTTATTAATTATCTTCTTTTTTTCCTAATTTGTTTGGAATACTGCAAAATTAGGAAAAAACTGCAAGTTTCTACGTGTCTTTCATTAAAAGATAATAAATAACAACATTAAATTGTTTAAACAAGTAAAAAATTGTTATAGTTATTAATTATCTTCATTTTTTCCTAATTTGTTGGGAAAACTGCAAAATTAGAAAAAAACTGCAAGTTTCTACGTGACTTGCATTAATAGTTAATAAATAACAACAATAAATTGTTTAAACAAGTAAAAAATTGTTATAGTTATTAATTATCTTCATTTTTTCCTAATTTGTTTGGAAAACTGCATAATTAGAAAAAAACTGCAAGTTTCTACGTGACTTGCATTAATAGTTAATAAATATCAACAATAAATTGTTTAAACAAGTAAAAAATTGTTATAGTTATTAATTATCTTCATTTTTTCCTAATTTGTTTGGAAAACTGCATAATTAGAAAAAAACTGCAAGTTTCTACGTGACTTGCATTAATAGTTAATAAATAACAACAATAAATTGTTTAAACAAGTAAAAAATTGTTATAGTTATTTATTATCTTCATTTTTTCCTAATTTGTTTGGAAAACTGCATAATTAGAAAAAAACTGCAAGTTTCTACGTGACTTGCATTAATAGTTAATAAATAACAACAATAAATTGTTTAAACAAGTAAAAAATTGTTATAGTTATTTATTATCTTCATTTTTTCCTAATTTGTTTGGAAAACTGCATAATTAGAAAAAAAACTGCAAGTTTCTACGTGACTTGCATTAATAGTTAATAAATAACAACAATAAATTGTTTAAACAAGTAAAAAATTGTTATAGTTATTTATTATCTTCATTTTTTCCTAATTTGTTTGGAAAACTGCATAATTAGAAAAAAACTGCAAGTTTCTACGTGACTTGCATTAATAGTTAATAAATATCAACAATAAATTGTTTAAAAGAGAAAAAAATAGTAATATTTATATATTATCTTAATGTTTTCATAATGTGTTTGGAAAACTGCATAATTAGAAAAAAAAAACTGCAAGTTTCTACGTGACATTAATTAATAGTTAATAAATAACAACAATAAATTGTTTAAACAAGTAAAAAATTGTTATAGTTATTAATTATCTTCATTTTTTCCTAATTTGTTTGGAAAACTGCATAATTAGAAAAAAACTGCAAGTTTCTACGTGACTTGCATTAATAGTTAATAAATAACAACAATAAATTGTTTAAACAAGTAAAAAATTGTTATAGTTATTTATTATCTTCATTTTTTCCTAATTTGTTTGGAAAACTGCATAATTAGAAAAAAACTGCAAGTTTCTACGTGACTTGCATTAATAGTTAATAAATATCAACAATAAATTGTTTAAACAAGTAAAAAATTGTTATAGTTATTTATTATCTTCATTTTTTCCTAATTTGTTTGGAAAACTGCATAATTAGAAAAAAACTGCAAGTTTCTACGTGACTTGCATTAATAGTTAATAAATAACAACAATAAATTGTTTAAACAAGTAAAAAATTGTTATAGTTATTTATTATCTTCATTTTTTCCTAATTTGTTTGGAAAACTGCATAATTAGAAAAAAACTGCAAGTTTCTACGTGACTTGCATTAATAGTTAATAAATAACAACAATAAATTGTTTAAACAAGTAAAAAATTGTTATAGTTATTAATTATCTTCATTTTTTCCTAATTTGTTTGGAAAACTGCATTATTAGAAAAAAACTGCAAGTTTCTACGTGACTTGCATTAATAGTTAATAAATAACAACAATAAATTGTTTAAACAACCAAAAATTTGTTATAGTTATTAATTATCTTCATTTTTTCCTAATTTGTTTGGAAAACTGCATAATTAGAAAAAAACTGCAAGTTTCTACGTGACTTGCATTAATAGTTAATAAATAACAACAATAAATTGTTTAAACAAGTAAAAAATTGTTATAGTTATTTATTATCTTCATTTTTTCCTAATTTGTTTGGAAAACTGCATAATTAGAAAAAAACTGCAAGTTTCTACGTGACTTGCATTAATAGTTAATAAATAACAACAATAAATTGTTTAAACAAGTAAAAAATTGTTATAGTTATTTATTATCTTCATTTTTTCCTAATTTGTTTGGAAAACTGCATAATTAGAAAAAAACTGCAAGTTTCTACGTGACTTTTATTAAAAGTTTATAAATAACAACAATAAATTGTTTAAACAAGTAAAAAATTGTTATAGTTATTAATTATCTTCATTTTTTCCTAATTTGTTTGGAAAACTGCATAATTAGAAAAAAACTGCAAGTTTCTACGTGACTTGCATTAATAGTTAATAAATATCAACAATAAATTGTTTAAACAAGTAAAAAATTGTTATAGTTATTTATTATCTTCATTTTTTCCTAATTTGTTTGGAAAACTGCATAATTAGAAAAAAACTGCAAGTTTCTACGTGACTTGCATTAATAGTTAATAAATAACAACAATAAATTGTTTAAACAAGTAAAAAATTGTTATAGTTATTAATTATCTTCATTTTTTCCTAATTTGTTTGGAAAACTGCATAATTAGAAAAAAACTGCAAGTTTCTACGTGACTTGCATTAATAGTTAATAAATAACAACAATAAATTGTTTAAACAAGTAAAAAATTGTTATAGTTATTTATTATCTTCATTTTTTCCTAATTTGTTTGGAAAACTGCATAATTAGAAAAAAACTGCAAGTTTCTACGTGACTTGCATTAATAGTTAATAAATAACAACAATAAATTGTTTAAACAAGTAAAAAATTGTTATAGTTATTAATTATCTTCATTTTTTCCTAATTTGTTTGGAAAACTGCATAATTAGAAAAAAACTGCAAGTTTCTACGTGACTTTTATTAAAAGTTTATAAATAACAACAATAAATTGTTTAAACAAGTAAAAAATTGTTATAGTTATTTATTATCTTCATTTTTTCCTAATTTGTTTGGAAAACTGCATAATTAGAAAAAAACTGCAAGTTTCTACGTGACTTGCATTAATAGTTAATAAATATCAACAATAAATTGTTTAAACAAGTAAAAAATTGTTATAGTTATTTATTATCTTCATTTTTTCCTAATTTGTTTGGAAAACTGCATAATTAGAAAAAAACTGCAAGTTTCTACGTGACTTGCATTAATAGTTAATAAATAACAACAATAAATTGTTTAAACAAGTAAAAAATTTGTTATAGTTATTAATTATCTTCATTTTTTCCTAATTTGTTGGGAAAACTGCAAAATTAGAAAAAAACTGCAAGTTTCTACGTGACTTTTATTAATAGTTAATAAATAACAACAATAAATTGTTTAAACAAGTAAAAAATTGTTATAGTTATTTATTATCTTCATTTTTTCCTAATTTGTTTGGAAAACTGCATAATTAGAAAAAAACTGCAAGTTTCTACGTGACTTGCATTAATAGTTAATAAATATCAACAATAAATTGTTTAAACAAGTAAAAAATTGTTATAGTTATTTATTATCTTCATTTTTTCCTAATTTGTTTGGAAAACTGCATAATTAGAAAAAAACTGCAAGTTTCTACGTGACTTTTATTAAAAGTTTATAAATAACAACAATAAATTGTTTAAACAAGTAAAAAATTGTTATAGTTATTTATTATCTTCATTTTTTCCTAATTTGTTTGGAAAACTGCATAATTAGAAAAAAACTGCAAGTTTCTACGTGACTTGCATTAATAGTTAATAAATAACAACAATAAATTGTTTAAACAAGTAAAAAATTGTTATAGTTATTTATTATCTTCATTTTTTCCTAATTTGTTTGGAAAACTGCATAATTAGAAAAAAACTGCAAGTTTCTACGTGACTTTTATTAATAGTTAATAAATAACAACAATAAATTGTTTAAACAAGTAAAAAATTGTTATAGTTATTAATTATCTTCATTTTTTCCTAATTTGTTTGGAAAACTGCATAATTAGAAAAAAACTGCAAGTTTCTACGTGACTTGCATTAATAGTTAATAAATAACAACAATAAATTGTTTAAACAAGTAAAAAATTGTTATAGTTATTTATTATCTTCATTTTTTCCTAATTTGTTTGGAAAACTGCATAATTAGAAAAAAACTGCAAGTTTCTACGTGACTTGCATTAATAGTTAATAAATAACAACAATAAATTGTTTAAACAAGTAAAAAATTGTTATAGTTATTTATTATCTTCATTTTTTCCTAATTTGTTTGGAAAACTGCATAATTAGAAAAAAACTGCAAGTTTCTACGTGACTTGCATTAATAGTTAATAAATAACAACAATAAATTGTTTAAACAAGTAAAAAATTGTTATAGTTATTTATTATCTTCATTTTTTCCTAATTTGTTTGGAAAACTGCATAATTAGAAAAAAACTGCAAGTTTCTACGTGACTTTTATTAAAAGTTTATAAATAACAACAATAAATTGTTTAAACAAGTAAAAAATTGTTATAGTTATTTATTATCTTCATTTTTTCCTAATTTGTTTGGAAAACTGCATAATTAGAAAAAAACTGCAAGTTTCTACGTGACTTGCATTAATAGTTAATAAATATCAACAATAAATTGTTTAAACAAGTAAAAAATTGTTATAGTTATTTATTATCTTCATTTTTTCCTAATTTGTTTGGAAAACTGCATAATTAGAAAAAAACTGCAAGTTTCTACGTGACTTGCATTAATAGTTAATAAATAACAACAATAAATTGTTTAAACAAGTAAAAAATTTGTTATAGTTATTAATTATCTTCATTTTTTCCTAATTTGTTTGGAAAACTGCATAATTAGAAAAAAACTGCAAGTTTCTACGTGACTTTTATTAAAAGTTTATAAATAACAACAATAAATTGTTTAAACAAGTAAAAAATTGTTATAGTTATTAATTATCTTCATTTTTTCCTAATTTGTTTGGAAAACTGCATAATTAGAAAAAAACTGCAAGTTTCTACGTGACTTGCATTAATAGTTAATAAATAACAACAATAAATTGTTTAAACAAGTAAAAAATTGTTATAGTTATTTATTATCTTCATTTTTTCCTAATTTGTTTGGAAAACTGCATAATTAGAAAAAAACTGCAAGTTTCTACGTGACTTGCATTAATAGTTAATAAATAACAACAATAAATTGTTTAAACAAGTAAAAAATTGTTATAGTTATTTATTATCTTCATTTTTTCCTAATTTGTTTGGAAAACTGCATAATTAGAAAAAAACTGCAAGTTTCTACGTGACTTGCATTAATAGTTAATAAATAACAACAATAAATTGTTTAAACAAGTAAAAAATTGTTATAGTTATTAATTATCTTCATTTTTTCCTAATTTGTTTGGAAAACTGCATAATTAGAAAAAAACTGCAAGTTTCTACGTGACTTGCATTAATAGTTAATAAATAACAACAATAAATTGTTTAAACAAGTAAAAAATTGTTATAGTTATTTATTATCTTCATTTTTTCCTAATTTGTTTGGAAAACTGCATAATTAGAAAAAAACTGCAAGTTTCTACGTGACTTGCATTAATAGTTAATAAATATCAACAATAAATTGTTTAAACAAGTAAAAAATTGTTATAGTTATTTATTATCTTCATTTTTTCCTAATTTGTTTGGAAAACTGCATAATTAGAAAAAAACTGCAAGTTTCTACGTGTCTTTCATTAAAAGATAATAAATAACAACATTAAATTGTTTAAACAAGTAAAAAATTTGTTATAGTTATTAATTATCTTCATTTTTTCCTAATTTGTTTGGAAAACTGCATTATTAGAAAAAAACTGCAAGTTTCTACGTGACTTGCATTAATAGTTAATAAATAACAACAATAAATTGTTTAAACAAGTAAAAAATTGTTATAGTTATTTATTATCTTCATTTTTTCCTAATTTGTTTGGAAAACTGCATAATTAGAAAAAAACTGCAAGTTTCTACGTGACTTGCATTAATAGTTAATAAATAACAACAATAAATTGTTTAAACAAGTAAAAAATTGTTATAGTTATTAATTATCTTCTTTTTTTCCTAATTTGTTTGGAATACTGCAAAATTAGGAAAAAACTGCAAGTTTCTACGTGTCTTTCATTAAAAGATAATAAATAACAACATTAAATTGTTTAAACAAGTAAAAAATTGTTATAGTTATTAATTATCTTCATTTTTTCCTAATTTGTTTGGAAAACTGCATAATTAGAAAAAAACTGCAAGTTTCTACGTGACTTGCATTAATAGTTAATAAATAACAACAATAAATTGTTTAAACAAGTAAAAAATTGTTATAGTTATTTATTATCTTCATTTTTTCCTAATTTGTTTGGAAAACTGCATAATTAGAAAAAAACTGCAAGTTTCTACGTGACTTGCATTAATAGTTAATAAATAACAACAATAAATTGTTTAAACAAGTAAAAAATTGTTATAGTTATTTATTATCTTCATTTTTTCCTAATTTGTTTGGAAAACTGCATAATTAGAAAAAAACTGCAAGTTTCTACGTGACTTTTATTAATAGTTAATAAATAACAACAATAAATTGTTTAAACAAGTAAAAAATTGTTATAGTTATTTATTATCTTCATTTTTTCCTAATTTGTTTGGAAAACTGCATAATTAGAAAAAAACTGCAAGTTTCTACGTGACTTGCATTAATAGTTAATAAATATCAACAATAAATTGTTTAAACAAGTAAAAAATTGTTATAGTTATTTATTATCTTCATTTTTTCCTAATTTGTTTGGAAAACTGCATAATTAGAAAAAAACTGCAAGTTTCTACGTGACTTTTATTAATAGTTAATAAATAACAACAATAAATTGTTTAAACAAGTAAAAAATTGTTATAGTTATTAATTATCTTCATTTTTTCCTAATTTGTTTGGAAAACTGCATAATTAGAAAAAAACTGCAAGTTTCTACGTGACTTGCATTAATAGTTAATAAATATCAACAATAAATTGTTTAAACAAGTAAAAAATTGTTATAGTTATTTATTATCTTCATTTTTTCCTAATTTGTTTGGAAAACTGCATAATTAGAAAAAAACTGCAAGTTTCTACGTGACTTGCATTAATAGTTAATAAATATCAACAATAAATTGTTTAAACAAGTAAAAAATTGTTATAGTTATTAATTATCTTCATTTTTTCCTAATTTGTTTGGAAAACTGCATAATTAGAAAAAAACTGCAAGTTTCTACGTGACTTTTATTAAAAGTTAATAAATAACAACAATAAATTGTTTAAACAAGTAAAAAATTGTTATAGTTATTTATTATCTTCATTTTTTCCTAATTTGTTTGGAAAACTGCATAATTAGAAAAAAACTGCAAGTTTCTACGTGACTTGCATTAATAGTTAATAAATATCAACAATAAATTGTTTAAACAAGTAAAAAATTGTTATAGTTATTTATTATCTTCATTTTTTCCTAATTTGTTTGGAAAACTGCATAATTAGAAAAAAACTGCAAGTTTCTACGTGACTTTTATTAAAAGTTTATAAATAACAACAATAAATTGTTTAAACAAGTAAAAAATTGTTATAGTTATTTATTATCTTCATTTTTTCCTAATTTGTTTGGAAAACTGCATAATTAGAAAAAAACTGCAAGTTTCTACGTGACTTGCATTAATAGTTAATAAATAACAACAATAAATTGTTTAAACAAGTAAAAAATTGTTATAGTTATTTATTATCTTCATTTTTTCCTAATTTGTTTGGAAAACTGCATAATTAGAAAAAAACTGCAAGTTTCTACGTGACTTGCATTAATAGTTAATAAATATCAACAATAAATTGTTTAAACAAGTAAAAAATTGTTATAGTTATTTATTATCTTCATTTTTTCCTAATTTGTTTGGAAAACTGCATAATTAGAAAAAAACTGCAAGTTTCTACGTGACTTTTATTAATAGTTTATAAATAACAACAATAAATTGTTTAAACAAGTAAAACTTGTTATAGTTATTTATTATCTTCATTTTTTCCTAATTTGTTTGGAAAACTGCATAATTAGAAAAAAACTGCAAGTTTCTACGTGACTTGCATTAATAGTTAATAAATAACAACAATAAATTGTTTAAACAAGTAAAAAATTGTTATAGTTATTTATTATCTTCATTTTTTCCTAATTTGTTTGGAAAACTGCATAATTAGAAAAAAACTGCAAGTTTCTACGTGACTTTTATTAATAGTTAATAAATAACAACAATAAATTGTTTAAACAAGTAAAAAATTGTTATAGTTATTAATTATCTTCATTTTTTCCTAATTTGTTGGGAAAACTGCAAAATTAGAAAAAAACTGCAAGTTTCTACGTGACTTTTATTAAAAGTTTATAAATAACAACAATAAATTGTTTAAACAAGTAAAAAATTGTTATAGTTATTTATTATCTTCATTTTTTCCTAATTTGTTTGGAAAACTGCATAATTAGAAAAAAACTGCAAGTTTCTACGTGACTTGCATTAATAGTTAATAAATAACAACAATAAATTGTTTAAACAAGTAAAAAATTGTTATAGTTATTTATTATCTTCATTTTTTCCTAATTTGTTTGGAAAACTGCATAATTAGAAAAAAACTGCAAGTTTCTACGTGACTTGCATTAATAGTTAATAAATAACAACAATAAATTGTTTAAACAAGTAAAAAATTGTTATAGTTATTTATTATCTTCATTTTTTCCTAATTTGTTTGGAAAACTGCATAATTAGAAAAAAACTGCAAGTTTCTACGTGACTTTTATTAAAAGTTTATAAATAACAACAATAAATTGTTTAAACAAGTAAAAAATTGTTATAGTTATTAATTATCTTCATTTTTTCCTAATTTGTTTGGAAAACTGCATAATTAGAAAAAAACTGCAAGTTTCTACGTGACTTGCATTAATAGTTAATAAATAACAACAATAAATTGTTTTTAAAAACAAGTAAAAAATTGTTATAGTTATTTATTATCTTCATTTTTTCCTAATTTGTTTGGAAAACTGCATAATTAGAAAAAAACTGCAAGTTTCTACGTGACTTTTATTAAAAGTTAATAAATAACAACAATAAATTGTTTAAACAAGTAAAAAATTGTTATAGTTATTTATTATCTTCATTTTTTCCTAATTTGTTTGGAAAACTGCATAATTAGAAAAAAACTGCAAGTTTCTACGTGACTTGCATTAATAGTTAATAAATATCAACAATAAATTGTTTAAACAAGTAAAAAATTGTTATAGTTATTTATTATCTTCATTTTTTCCTAATTTGTTTGGAAAACTGCATAATTAGAAAAAAACTGCAAGTTTCTACGTGACTTTTATTAAAAGTTAATAAATAACAACAATAAATTGTTTAAACAAGTAAAAAATTGTTATAGTTATTTATTATCTTCATTTTTTCCTAATTTGTTTGGAAAACTGCATAATTAGAAAAAAACTGCAAGTTTCTACGTGACTTGCATTAATAGTTAATAAATATCAACAATAAATTGTTTAAACAAGTAAAAAATTGTTATAGTTATTTATTATCTTCATTTTTTCCTAATTTGTTTGGAAAACTGCATAATTAGAAAAAAACTGCAAGTTTCTACGTGACTTGCATTAATAGTTAATAAATAACAACAATAAATTGTTTAAACAAGTAAAAAATTGTTATAGTTATTAATTATCTTCATTTTTTCCTAATTTGTTTGGAAAACTGCATAATTAGAAAAAAACTGCAAGTTTCTACGTGACTTTTATTAAAAGTTTATAAATAACAACAATAAATTGTTTAAACAAGTAAAAAATTGTTATAGTTATTAATTATCTTCATTTTTTCCTAATTTGTTTGGAAAACTGCATAATTAGAAAAAAACTGCAAGTTTCTACGTGACTTGCATTAATAGTTAATAAATATCAACAATAAATTGTTTAAACAAGTAAAAAATTGTTATAGTTATTTATTATCTTCATTTTTTCCTAATTTGTTTGGAAAACTGCATAATTAGAAAAAAACTGCAAGTTTCTACGTGACTTGCATTAATAGTTAATAAATAACAACAATAAATTGTTTAAACAAGTAAAAAATTGTTATAGTTATTTATTATCTTCATTTTTTCCTAATTTGTTTGGAAAACTGCATAATTAGAAAAAAACTGCAAGTTTCTACGTGACTTGCATTAATAGTTAATAAATAACAACAATAAATTGTTTAAACAAGTAAAAAATTGTTATAGTTATTTATTATCTTCATTTTTTCCTAATTTGTTTGGAAAACTGCATAATTAGAAAAAAACTGCAAGTTTCTACGTGACTTGCATTAATAGTTAATAAATAACAACAATAAATTGTTTAAACAAGTAAAAAATTGTTATAGTTATTAATTATCTTCATTTTTTCCTAATTTGTTTGGAAAACTGCATAATTAGAAAAAAACTGCAAGTTTCTACGTGACTTTTATTAAAAGTTAATAAATAACAACAATAAATTGTTTAAACAAGTAAAAAATTGTTATAGTTATTTATTATCTTCATTTTTTCCTAATTTGTTTGGAAAACTGCATAATTAGAAAAAAACTGCAAGTTTCTACGTGACTTGCATTAATAGTTAATAAATATCAACAATAAATTGTTTAAACAAGTAAAAAATTGTTATAGTTATTTATTATCTTCATTTTTTCCTAATTTGTTTGGAAAACTGCATAATTAGAAAAAAACTGCAAGTTTCTACGTGACTTTTATTAAAAGTTAATAAATAACAACAATAAATTGTTTAAACAAGTAAAAAATTGTTATAGTTATTAATTATCTTCATTTTTTCCTAATTTGTTTGGAAAACTGCATAATTAGAAAAAAACTGCAAGTTTCTACGTGACTTGCATTAATAGTTAATAAATAACAACAATAAATTGTTTAAACAAGTAAAAAATTGTTATAGTTATTTATTATCTTCATTTTTTCCTAATTTGTTTGGAAAACTGCATAATTAGAAAAAAACTGCAAGTTTCTACGTGACTTTTATTAAAAGTTAATAAATAACAACAATAAATTGTTTAAACAAGTAAAAAATTGTTATAGTAATTAATTATCTTCATTTTTTCCTAATTTGTTTGGAAAACTGCATAATTAGAAAAAAACTGCAAGTTTCTACGTGACTTGCATTAATAGTTAATAAATATCAACAATAAATTGTTTAAACAAGTAAAAAATTGTTATAGTTATTTATTATCTTCATTTTTTCCTAATTTGTTTGGAAAACTGCATAATTAGAAAAAAACTGCAAGTTTCTACGTGACTTTTATTAATAGTTAATAAATAACAACAATAAATTGTTTAAACAAGTAAAAAATTGTTATAGTTATTAATTATCTTCATTTTTTCCTAATTTGTTTGGAAAACTGCAAAATTAGAAAAAAACTGCAAGTTTCTACGTGACTTTTATTAAAAGTTAATAAATAACAACAATAAATTGTTTAAACAAGTAAAAAATTGTTATAGTTATTTATTATCTTCATTTTTTCCTAATTTGTTTGGAAAACTGCATAATTAGAAAAAAACTGCAAGTTTCTACGTGACTTGCATTAATAGTTAATAAATAACAACAATAAATTGTTTAAACAAGTAAAAAATTGTTATAGTTATTTATTATCTTCATTTTTTCCTAATTTGTTTGGAAAACTGCATAATTAGAAAAAAACTGCAAGTTTCTACGTGACTTTTATTAAAAGTTAATAAATAACAACAATAAATTGTTTAAACAAGTAAAAAATTGTTATAGTTATTTATTATCTTCATTTTTTCCTAATTTGTTTGGAAAACTGCATAATTAGAAAAAAACTGCAAGTTTCTACGTGTCTTTCATTAAAAGATAATAAATAACAACATTAAATTGTTTAAACAAGTAAAAAATTTGTTATAGTTATTAATTATCTTCATTTTTTCCTAATTTGTTGGGAAAACTGCAAAATTAGAAAAAAACTGCAAGTTTCTACGTGACTTTTATTAAAAGTTAATAAATAACAACAATAAATTGTTTAAACAAGTAAAAAATTGTTATAGTTATTTATTATCTTCATTTTTTCCTAATTTGTTTGGAAAACTGCATAATTAGAAAAAAACTGCAAGTTTCTACGTGACTTGCATTAATAGTTAATAAATAACAACAATAAATTGTTTAAACAAGTAAAAAATTGTTATAGTTATTTATTATCTTCATTTTTTCCTAATTTGTTTGGAAAACTGCATAATTAGAAAAAAACTGCAAGTTTCTACGTGACTTTTATTAAAAGTTTATAAATAACAACAATAAATTGTTTAAACAAGTAAAAAATTGTTATAGTTATTAATTATCTTCATTTTTTCCTAATTTGTTTGGAAAACTGCATAATTAGAAAAAAACTGCAAGTTTCTACGTGACTTGCATTAATAGTTAATAAATAACAACAATAAATTGTTTAAACAAGTAAAAAATTGTTATAGTTATTTATTATCTTCATTTTTTCCTAATTTGTTTGGAAAACTGCATAATTAGAAAAAAAACTGCAAGTTTCTACGTGACTTGCATTAATAGTTAATAAATATCAACAATAAATTGTTTAAACAAGTAAAAAATTGTTATAGTTATTTATTATCTTCATTTTTTCCTAATTTGTTTGGAAAACTGCATAATTAGAAAAAAACTGCAAGTTTCTACGTGACTTGCATTAATAGTTAATAAATATCAACAATAAATTGTTTAAACAAGTAAAAAATTGTTATAGTTATTTATTATCTTCATTTTTTCCTAATTTGTTTGGAAAACTGCATAATTAGAAAAAAACTGCAAGTTTCTACGTGACTTTTATTAAAAGTTTATAAATAACAACAATAAATTGTTTAAACAAGTAAAAAATTGTTATAGTTATTAATTATCTTCATTTTTTCCTAATTTGTTTGGAAAACTGCATAATTAGAAAAAAACTGCAAGTTTCTACGTGACTTGCATTAATAGTTAATAAATAACAACAATAAATTGTTTAAAAAAGTAAAAAATTGTTATAGTTATTTATTATCTTCATTTTTTCCTAATTTGTTTGGAAAACTGCATAATTAGAAAAAAACTGCAAGTTTCTACGTGACTTTTATTAATAGTTAATAAATAACAACAATAAATTGTTTAAACAAGTAAAAAATTGTTATAGTTATTTATTATCTTCATTTTTTCCTAATTTGTTTGGAAAACTGCATAATTAGAAAAAAACTGCAAGTTTCTACGTGACTTTTATTAAAAGTTTATAAATAACAACAATAAATTGTTTAAACAAGTAAAAAATTGTTATAGTTATTTATTATCTTCATTTTTTCCTAATTTGTTTGGAAAACTGCATAATTAGAAAAAAACTGCAAGTTTCTACGTGACTTGCATTAATAGTTAATAAATATCAACAATAAATTGTTTAAACAAGTAAAAAATTGTTATAGTTATTTATTATCTTCATTTTTTCCTAATTTGTTTGGAAAACTGCATAATTAGAAAAAAACTGCAAGTTTCTACGTGACTTTTATTAAATGTTTATAAATAACAACAATAAATTGTTTAAACAAGTAAAAAATGGTTATAGTTATTAATTATCTTCATTTTTTCCTAATTTGTTTGGAAAACTGCATTATTAGAAAAAAACTGCAAGTTTCTACGTGACTTGCATTAATAGTTAATAAATAACAACAATAAATTGTTTAAACAAGTAAAAAATTGTTATAGTTATTTATTATCTTCATTTTTTCCTAATTTGTTTGGAAAACTGCATTATTAGAAAAAAACTGCAAGTTTCTACGTGACTTGAATTAATAGTTAATAAATAATAACAATAAATTGTTTAAACAACCAAAAATTTGTTATAGTTATTAATTATCTTCATTTTTTCCTAATTTGTTTGGAAAACTGCAAAATTAGAAAAAAACTGCAAGTTTCTACGTGACTTTTATTAAAAGTTTATAAATAACAACAATAAATTGTTTAAACAAGTAAAAAATGGTTATAGTTATTTATTATCTTCATTTTTTCCTAATTTGTTTGGAAAACTGCATAATTAGAAAAAAACTGCAAGTTTCTACGTGACTTGCATTAATAGTTAATAAATATCAACAATAAATTGTTTAAACAAGTAAAAAATTGTTATAGTTATTTATTATCTTCATTTTTTCCTAATTTGTTTGGAAAACTGCATAATTAGAAAAAAACTGCAAGTTTCTACGTGACTTTTATTAAAAGTTTATAAATAACAACAATAAATTGTTTAAACAAGTAAAAAATTGTTATAGTTATTTATTATCTTCATTTTTTCCTAATTTGTTTGGAAAACTGCATAATTAGAAAAAAACTGCAAGTTTCTACGTGACTTGCATTAATAGTTAATAAATATCAACAATAAATTGTTTAAACAAGTAAAAAATTGTTATAGTTATTTATTATCTTCATTTTTTCCTAATTTGTTTGGAAAACTGCATAATTAGAAAAAAACTGCAAGTTTCTACGTGACTTGCATTAATAGTTAATAAATAACAACAATAAATTGTTTAAACAAGTAAAAAATTTGTTATAGTTATTAATTATCTTCATTTTTTCCTAATTTGTTGGGAAAACTGCAAAATTAGAAAAAAACTGCAAGTTTCTACGTGACTTTTATTAAAAGTTAATAAATAACAACAATAAATTGTTTAAACAAGTAAAAAATTGTTATAGTTATTTATTATCTTCATTTTTTCCTAATTTGTTTGGAAAACTGCATAATTAGAAAAAAACTGCAAGTTTCTACGTGACTTGCATTAATAGTTAATAAATATCAACAATAAATTGTTTAAACAAGTAAAAAATTGTTATAGTTATTTATTATCTTCATTTTTTCCTAATTTGTTTGGAAAACTGCATAATTAGAAAAAAACTGCAAGTTTCTACGTGACTTGAATTAATAGTTAATAAATAATAACAATAAATTGTTTAAACAACTAAAAATTTGTTATAGTTATTAATTATCTTCATTTTTTCCTAATTTGTTTGGAAAACTGCAAAATTAGAAAAAAACTGCAAGTTTCTACGTGACTTTTATTAAAAGTTTATAAATAACAACAATAAATTGTTTAAACAAGTAAAAAATGGTTATAGTTATTTATTATCTTCATTTTTTCCTAATTTGTTTGGAAAACTGCATAATTAGAAAAAAACTGCAAGTTTCTACGTGACTTGCATTAATAGTTAATAAATATCAACAATAAATTGTTTAAACAAGTAAAAAATTGTTATAGTTATTTATTATCTTCATTTTTTCCTAATTTGTTTGGAAAACTGCATAATTAGAAAAAAACTGCAAGTTTCTACGTGACTTTTATTAAAAGTTTATAAATAACAACAATAAATTGTTTAAACAAGTAAAAAATGGTTATAGTTATTTATTATCTTCATTTTTTCCTAATTTGTTTGGAAAACTGCATAATTAGAAAAAAACTGCAAGTTTCTACGTGACTTGCATTAATAGTTAATAAATAACAACAATAAATTGTTTAAACAAGTAAAAAATTGTTATAGTTATTTATTATCTTCATTTTTTCCTAATTTGTTTGGAAAACTGCATAATTAGAAAAAAACTGCAAGTTTCTACGTGACTTGCATTAATAGTTAATAAATAACAACAATAAATTGTTTAAACAAGTAAAAAATTTGTTATAGTTATTAATTATCTTCATTTTTTCCTAATTTGTTGGGAAAACTGCAAAATTAGAAAAAAACTGCAAGTTTCTACGTGACTTTTATTAAAAGTTAATAAATAACAACAATAAATTGTTTAAACAAGTAAAAAATTGTTATAGTTATTTATTATCTTCATTTTTTCCTAATTTGTTTGGAAAACTGCATAATTAGAAAAAAACTGCAAGTTTCTACGTGACTTGCATTAATAGTTAATAAATATCAACAATAAATTGTTTAAACAAGTAAAAAATTGTTATAGTTATTTATTATCTTCATTTTTTCCTAATTTGTTTGGAAAACTGCATAATTAGAAAAAAACTGCAAGTTTCTACGTGACTTGAATTAATAGTTAATAAATAACAACAATAAATTGTTTAAACAAGTAAAAAATTGTTATAGTTATTAATTATCTTCATTTTTTCCTAATTTGTTGGGAAAACTGCAAAATTAGAAAAAAACTGCAAGTTTCTACGTGACTTTTATTAAAAGTTTATAAATAACAACAATAAATTGTTTAAACAAGTAAAAAATGGTTATAGTTATTTATTATCTTCATTTTTTCCTAATTTGTTTGGAAAACTGCATAATTAGAAAAAAACTGCAAGTTTCTACGTGACTTGCATTAATAGTTAATAAATATCAACAATAAATTGTTTAAACAAGTAAAAAATTGTTATAGTTATTTATTATCTTCATTTTTTCCTAATTTGTTTGGAAAACTGCATAATTAGAAAAAAACTGCAAGTTTCTACGTGACTTTTATTAAAAGTTTATAAATAACAACAATAAATTGTTTAAACAAGTAAAAAATGGTTATAGTTATTAATTATCTTCATTTTTTCCTAATTTGTTTGGAAAACTGCATTATTAGAAAAAAACTGCAAGTTTCTACGTGACTTGCATTAATAGTTAATAAATAACAACAATAAATTGTTTAAACAAGTAAAAAATTGTTATAGTTATTTATTATCTTCATTTTTTCCTAATTTGTTTGGAAAACTGCATAATTAGAAAAAAACTGCAAGTTTCTACGTGACTTGAATTAATAGTTAATAAATAATAACAATAAATTGTTTAAACAAGTAAAAAATTGTTATAGTTATTAATTATCTTCATTTTTTCCTAATTTGTTGGGAAAACTGCAAAATTAGAAAAAAACTGCAAGTTTCTACGTGACTTTTATTAAAAGTTTATAAATAACAACAATAAATTGTTTAAACAAGTAAAAAATTGTTATAGTTATTTATTATCTTCATTTTTTCCTAATTTGTTTGGAAAACTGCATAATTAGAAAAAAACTGCAAGTTTCTACGTGACATGCATTAATAGTTAATAAATATCAACAATAAATTGTTTAAACAAGTAAAAAATTGTTATAGTTATTTATTATCTTCATTTTTTCCTAATTTGTTTGGAAAACTGCATAATTAGAAAAAAACTGCAAGTTTCTACGTGACTTTTATTAAAAGTGTATAAATAACAACAATAAATTGTTTAAACAAGTAAAAAATGGTTATAGTTATTAATTATCTTCATTTTTTCCTAATTTGTTTGGAAAACTGCATTATTAGAAAAAAACTGCAAGTTTCTACGTGACTTGCATTAATAGTTAATAAATAACAACAATAAATTGTTTAAACAAGTAAAAAATTGTTATAGTTATTTATTATCTTCATTTTTTCCTAATTTGTTTGGAAAACTGCATAATTAGAAAAAAACTGCAAGTTTCTACGTGACTTGCATTAATAGTTAATAAATATCAACAATAAATTGTTTAAACAAGTAAAAAATTGTTATAGTTATTTATTATCTTCATTTTTTCCTAATTTGTTTGGAAAACTGCATAATTAGAAAAAAACTGCAAGTTTCTACGTGACTTTTATTAAAAGTTTATAAATAACAACAATAAATTGTTTAAACAAGTAAAAAATTGTTATAGTTATTTATTATCTTCATTTTTTCCTAATTTGTTTGGAAAACTGCATAATTAGAAAAAAACTGCAAGTTTCTACGTGACTTGCATTAATAGTTAATAAATATCAACAATAAATTGTTTAAACAAGTAAAAAATTGTTATAGTTATTTATTATCTTCATTTTTTCCTAATTTGTTTGGAAAACTGCATAATTAGAAAAAAACTGCAAGTTTCTACGTGACTTGCATTAATAGTTAATAAATATCAACAATAAATTGTTTAAACAAGTAAAAAATTGTTATAGTTATTAATTATCTTCATTTTTTCCTAATTTGTTGGGAAAACTGCATAATTAGAAAAAAACTGCAAGTTTCTACGTGACTTTTATTAAAAGTTAATAAATAACAACAATAAATTGTTTAAACAAGTAAAAAATTGTTATAGTTATTTATTATCTTCATTTTTTCCTAATTTGTTTGGAAAACTGCATAATTAGAAAAAAACTGCAAGTTTCTACGTGTCTTTCATTAAAAGATAATAAATAACAACATTAAATTGTTTAAACAAGTAAAAAATTGTTATAGTTATTAATTATCTTCATTTTTTCCTAATTTGTTTGGAAAACTGCATAATTAGAAAAAAAACTGCAAGTTTCTACGTGACTTGCATTAATAGTTAATAAATATCAACAATAAATTGTTTAAACAAGTAAAAAATTGTTATAGTTATTTATTATCTTCATTTTTTCCTAATTTGTTTGGAAAACTGCATAATTAGAAAAAAACTGCAAGTTTCTACGTGACTTGAATTAATAGTTAATAAATAATAACAATAAATTGTTTAAACAACCAAAAATTTGTTATAGTTATTAATTATCTTCATTTTTTCCTAATTTGTTGGGAAAACTGCAAAATTAGAAAAAAACTGCAAGTTTCTACGTGACTTTTATTAAAAGTTTATAAATAACAACAATAAATTGTTTAAACAAGTAAAAAATTGTTATAGTTATTTATTATCTTCATTTTTTCCTAATTTGTTTGGAAAACTGCATAATTAGAAAAAAACTGCAAGTTTCTACGTGACTTGAATTAATAGTTAATAAATAATAACAATAAATTGTTTAAACAACCAAAAATTTGTTATAGTTATTAATTATGTTCATTTTTTCCTAATTTGTTGGGAAAACTGCAAAATTAGAAAAAAACTGCAAGTTTCTACGTGACTTTTATTAAAAGTTTATAAATAACAACAATAAATTGTTTAAACAAGTAAAAAATTGTTTTAGTTATTTATTATCTTCATTTTTTCCTAATTTGTTTGGAAAACTGCATAATTAGAAAAAAACTGCAAGTTTCTACGTGACATGCATTAATAGTTAATAAATATCAACAATAAATTGTTTAAACAAGTAAAAAATTGTTATAGTTATTTATTATCTTCATTTTTTCCTAATTTGTTTGGAAAACTGCATAATTAGAAAAAAACTGCAAGTTTCTACGTGACTTTTATTAAAAGTGTATAAATAACAACAATAAATTGTTTAAACAAGTAAAAAATGGTTATAGTTATTAATTATCTTCATTTTTTCCTAATTTGTTTGGAAAACTGCATTATTAGAAAAAAACTGCAAGTTTCTACGTGACTTGCATTAATAGTTAATAAATAACAACAATAAATTGTTTAAACAAGTAAAAAATTGTTATAGTTATTTATTATCTTCATTTTTTCCTAATTTGTTTGGAAAACTGCATAATTAGAAAAAAACTGCAAGTTTCTACGTGACTTGCATTAATAGTTAATAAATATCAACAATAAATTGTTTAAACAAGTAAAAAATTGTTATAGTTATTTATTATCTTCATTTTTTCCTAATTTGTTTGGAAAACTGCATAATTAGAAAAAAACTGCAAGTTTCTACGTGACTTTTATTAAAAGTTTATAAATAACAACAATAAATTGTTTAAACAAGTAAAAAATTGTTATAGTTATTTATTATCTTCATTTTTTCCTAATTTGTTTGGAAAACTGCATAATTAGAAAAAAACTGCAAGTTTCTACGTGACTTGCATTAATAGTTAATAAATATCAACAATAAATTGTTTAAACAAGTAAAAAATTGTTATAGTTATTTATTATCTTCATTTTTTCCTAATTTGTTTGGAAAACTGCATAATTAGAAAAAAACTGCAAGTTTCTACGTGACTTGAATTAATAGTTAATAAATAATAACAATAAATTGTTTAAACAACCAAAAATTTGTTATAGTTATTAATTATCTTCATTTTTTCCTAATTTGTTGGGAAAACTGCAAAATTAGAAAAAAACTGCAAGTTTCTACGTGACTTTTATTAAAAGTTAATAAATAACAACAATAAATTGTTTAAACAAGTAAAAAATTGTTATAGTTATTAATTATCTTCTTTTTTTCCTAATTTGTTTGGAATACTGCAAAATTAGGAAAAAACTGCAAGTTTCTACGTGTCTTTCATTAAAAGATAATAAATAACAACATTAAATTGTTTAAACAAGTAAAAAATTGTTATAGTTATTAATTATCTTCATTTTTTCCTAATTTGTTGGGAAAACTGCAAAATTAGAAAAAAACTGCAAGTTTCTACGTGACTTGCATTAATAGTTAATAAATATCAACAATAAACAAATTAAACAAGTAAAAAATTGTTATAGTTATTTATTATCTTCATTTTTTCCTAATTTGTTTGGAAAACTGCATTATTAGAAAAAAACTGCAAGTTTCTACGTGACTTGAATTAATAGTTAATAAATAATAACAATAAATTGTTTAAACAACCAAAAATTTGTTATAGTTATTAATTATCTTCATTTTTTCCTAATTTGTTGGGAAAACTGCAAAATTAGAAAAAAACTGCAAGTTTCTACGTGACTTTTATTAAAAGTTTATAAATAACAACAATAAATTGTTTAAACAAGTAAAAAATGGTTATAGTTATTTATTATCTTCATTTTTTCCTAATTTGTTTGGAAAACTGCATAATTAGAAAAAAACTGCAAGTTTCTACGTGACTTGCATTAATAGTTAATAAATATCAACAATAAATTGTTTAAACAAGTAAAAAATTGTTATAGTTATTTATTATCTTCATTTTTTCCTAATTTGTTTGGAAAACTGCATAATTAGAAAAAAACTGCAAGTTTCTACGTGACTTGAATTAATAGTTAATAAATAATAACAATAAATTGTTTAAACAACCAAAAATTTGTTATAGTTATTAATTATCTTCATTTTTTCCTAATTTGTTTGGAAAACTGCATTATTAGAAAAAAACTGCAAGTTTCTACGTGACTTGCATTAATAGTTAATAAATAACAACAATAAATTGTTTAAACAAGTAAAAAATTGTTATAGTTATTTATTATCTTCATTTTTTCCTAATTTGTTTGGAAAACTGCATTATTAGAAAAAAACTGCAAGTTTCTACGTGACTTGAATTAATAGTTAATAAATAATAACAATAAATTGTTTAAACAACCAAAAATTTGTTATAGTTATTAATTATCTTCATTTTTTCCTAATTTGTTGGGAAAACTGCAAAATTAGAAAAAAACTGCAAGTTTCTACGTGACTTTTATTAAAAGTTTATAAATAACAACAATAAATTGTTTAAACAAGTAAAAAATGGTTTTAGTTATTTATTATCTTCATTTTTTCCTAATTTGTTTGGAAAACTGCATAATTAGAAAAAAACTGCAAGTTTCTACGTGACATGCATTAATAGTTAATAAATATCAACAATAAATTGTTTAAATAAGTAAAAAATTGTTATAGTTATTTATTATCTTCATTTTTTCCTAATTTGTTTGGAAAACTGCATAATTAGAAAAAAACTGCAAGTTTCTACGTGACTTTTATTAAAAGTTTATAAATAACAACAATAAATTGTTTAAACAAGTAAAAAATGGTTATAGTTATTAATTATCTTCATTTTTTCCTAATTTGTTTGGAAAACTGCATTATTAGAAAAAAACTGCAAGTTTCTACGTGACTTGCATTAATAGTTAATAAATAACAACAATAAATTGTTTAAACAAGTAAAAAATTGTTATAGTTATTTATTATCTTCATTTTTTCCTAATTTGTTTGGAAAACTGCATAATTAGAAAAAAACTGCAAGTTTCTACGTGACTTGCATTAATAGTTAATAAATATCAACAATAAATTGTTTAAACAAGTAAAAAATGGTTATAGTTATTTATTATCTTCATTTTTTCCTAATTTGTTTGGAAAACTGCATAATTAGAAAAAAACTGCAAGTTTCTACGTGACATGCATTAATAGTTAATAAATATCAACAATAAATTGTTTAAACAAGTAAAAAATTGTTATAGTTATTTATTATCTTCATTTTTTCCTAATTTGTTTGGAAAACTGCATAATTAGAAAAAAACTGCAAGTTTCTACGTGACTTTTATTAAAAGTTTATAAATAACAACAATAAATTGTTTTAACAAGTAAAAAATGGTTATAGTTATTAATTATCTTCATTTTTTCCTAATTTGTTTGGAAAACTGCATTATTAGAAAAAAACTGCAAGTTTCTACGTGACTTGCATTAATAGTTAATAAATAAATTATATAGTTAATAATAATAAATTTTTAATTCAATTTTTAAAAAATTGGTCCGCCATATTGGATCCGCCATTTCGAATTATAAAAATTTGACATGAAATTCGTAATCAGCGATCCCAAAAACCCCCAGATACCAAGTTTCGTAAAAATCAAAAAAAATTTCAAAAATTTGTCCGCCATACTGGATCCGTCATTTTGAATTTTGAAAGTCTGGCTTGAAATTTGTACTCTGCGACCCCAAAAACCTCCGAGTAACAAGATTCAAGCAAATCCCTTGTTATTTAAAAAAAAAAATGGGTAGTCTCATTCCCCAACTGGGATACTTTTTTTGTGTGGCTGTGTAATTAACAGCTTAAAACACCCTCTCCCTTGACGATTTTTATCAAAATTATATAAAAATATAGCTTAAATTCCTTAGTTTCTATATACTCATTTGACATATTATGGACATTCGATGAAATTAATAGAAAAAAATTATTTAAATAATGTGTTTTGTAAAAATGTGACAAATAGTATAAAATTGAATGGGTTATGGTTCAACTTCGTACTGTTTGTAAAATTTTTCTAAAACACATTAATTTGTAAAAAGAATCATTATGTAAAAAAATTGTA
>JAVJHS010000199.1:0-54009 GCA_032873175.1 Leptopilina drosophilae | reverse complement strand
CTGGCAAAAAGTTACCGAAAATTGAATTTCAAAATGAAAAATTTTCTGTAACTTTTTAATTTTTGTGATAGAAAAATTTCTGTACAGAAAGAAGAAGTTTTGCTTGTTTTTGTTCCAATTATCAGAAAAATTTTCAAAAATTTAAAAAAAAATAAACTGGCAAAAAGTTGAAAATTGAATTTTCCAGAAATATTTCTCTGTAACTTTTTTAATTTTTGTGCTAGAAAAATGTGTTCTAAAGAAGAAGTTGCTTGTTTTTGTTCCAATTATCAGAAAAATTTTTCAAAATTTAAAAAAAAATAAATACTGGCAAAAAGTAACCGAAAATTGAATTTAAAAAAATGAAAAATTTCCTGTAACTTTTTTAATTGTTTTGTGATAGAAAAATGCGTCTAAAGAAGAAGTTGCATGTTTTTGTTCCAATAATCAGAAAAAATTGGACGATAATCTCAAAAAATATTATATGGCAAAAAGTTACCGAAAATTGAATTTTCAAAAATGAAAAAAATTTCTTTAACTTTTTTAATTTTTGTGATAAGACAAATGTGTCTAAAGAAGAAGTTGCTTGGTTTTGTTCCAATTATCAGAAATCATTTTCAAAAATTTAAATAAAAATAAACTGGCAAATAGTTACCGAATTTGAAATTTACAAAATGAAAAAATTTCTGTAACTTTTTTAATTATTGTGACTAGAAAAATGTGTCTAAAAGAAGAAGTTGCTTGTTTTTGTTCCAATTATCAGAAAAATTTTCAAAATTCTAAAGAAAAATAAACTGGCAAAAAGTTACCCGAAAATTGAATTTTCAAAATGAAAAAATTTCAGTAACTTTTTTAATTTTTTGTGCTAGAAAAATGTTTGTCTAAAAGAAGAAGTTGCTTGGTTTTTTTGTTCCAATTATCAGAAAAATTTTCAAATTTAAAAAAAAATAAACTGGCAAAAAAGTTACCGAAAATTGAATTTTCAAAATGAAAAAATTTCTGTACCTTTTTTAATTTTTGTGCTAGAAAATTGTGTCTAAAGAAGAAGTTGCTTGTTTTTTGTTCCAATCATCAGAAAAATTTTCAAAATACTTAAAAAAAAATAAACTGGCAAAAAAGTTACCGAAAAATTGAATTTCAAAAATGAAAAAATTTCTTTAAATTTAGAAAAGCTCTGTAAACTTTTTTAATTTTTGTGCTAGAAAAATGTGTTCTAACGAAGAAGAGCTTGTTTTTTTTTGTTCTAATTATCAGAAAATTTTTCAAATTCTTAAAAAAAAATAAACTGCAAAAAAGTTACCGAAAATTTAAAATTTCAAAAATTTGAAAAAATTCCTGTAACTTTTTTAATTTTTGTGCTAGAAAACATGCGTTCTAAAGAAGAAGTTGCTTGTTTTTGTACCAATTCTCAGAAAACCAATATTCACCATTAATACCAAACCAAATAAACTTGCCAAAAGTTACATCCACTATAGAAATTACAAAATGATAAAATTTCTTGTAACTTTTTTAATTTTTGTGATAGAAAAAAATGTATCTAAAAGAAGATGTTGCTTGTTTTTGTTCCAATTATCAGAAAAAATTTTCAAAATTCTAAAAAAAATTAACTGGCAAAAAGTTACCGAAAATTGAATTGACCAAAAATGAAAAAAATATTTCTGTAACTTTTTTAATTTTTTGTGATAGTAAAAATGTGTTCTAAAGTAGAAGTTGCTTGTTTTTGTTCCAATTATCAGAAAAAATTTTCAAAATTTAAAAAAAAATAATCTGGCAAAAAGTTACCGAAAATTGAATTACAAAATGAAAAAATTTCTGTAACTTTTTTAATTTTTGTGATTGAAAAATGTGTCTAAAGAAGAAGTTGCTTCTTTTTTGTTCACCATTTTCAGAAATTATTTTCAAAATTTAAAAAAAAATTAAACTGGCAAAAAGTTACCGAAAATTGAATTTACATAAATGAAATAAATTTCTGTAACTTTTTGTAATTTTTGTGTATAGAAAAAATGTGTCTAAAGAAGAAGTTGCTTCTTCTTGTTTCAATTATCAGAAAAATTTTCAAAATTTAAAAAAAAATAAACTGGCAAAAAGTTACCGAAAATTGAATTTTCAAAATGAAAAAATTTCTGTAACTTTTTTAATTTTTGTGCTAGAAAAATGTGTTTAAAGAATAAGTGGCTTGTTTTTGTTTCAATTTATCAGAAAAATTTTCAAAATTCTAAAAAAAAATAATCTGGCAAAAAGTTATCCGAAAATTGAATTTTCAAAATGAAAAAATGAAAAAATTTCTGTAACTTTTTTTATTTTTCTGCTAGAAAAAAATGTGTCTAAAGATGAAGTTGCTTGTGTTTGTTCCAATCATCAGAAAAATTTTCAAATATTTAAAAAAAAATAAACTTGGCAAAAAAGTTTACCGAAAATTGAATTTTCAAAATGAATAAAATTTTCTTTAAATTTTTTAATTTTTGTGCTAGAAAAATGTGTCTAAAGAAGAAGTTGCTTGTTTTTGTTCCAATTTTATCAGAAAAATTTTCAAAATTTAAAAAAAAATAAACTGGCAAAAAGTTACCGAAAATTGAATTTTCAAAATGAAAAAGATTCAGATTAAACTTTTTAATTTTGCTGCTAGAAAAAGCGTCTAAAGAAGACGTTGCTTGTTTTTGTTCCATTTATCAGAAAAATTTTCAAAAATTCTTAAAAAAAATAAACTGGCAAACAGTTACCGAAAATTGAATTTTCTCATAAATGATAAAATTCCTGTAACTTTTTCTTTAATTTTTGTGCTAGAAAAATGCGTCTAAAGAAGAAGTTGCTTGTTTTTTGTTCCCAGAATCTTTCTAGATAAAATTTTTCAAAATTTAAATCAATAAAATAAAATTGGCAAAAAGTTACCGAAAATTGAATTTACATAAATGAAAAAATTTCTGTAACTTTTTTAATTTTTGTGATAGAAAAATGTGTCTAAAGAAGAAGTTGCTTGTTTTTGTTCCAATTATCAGATAAATTTTTCAAAATTTAAAAAAAATATAACTGGCAAAATGTTTCCAGAAAATTGAATTACATAAATGAAAAAATTTCTGTATCTTTTTTAATTTTTGTGTGCTAGAAAAATGTGTCTATAGAAGGAAGTTGCTTGTTTTTGTTTCCAATTATAAGAAAAAATTTCAAAATTTATAAAAAATAATCTGGCAAAAAGTTACCGAAAATTGAATTTTCAAAAATGAAAAAAATTTCTGTAACTTTTTTATTTTTTGTGCTAGAAAAAATGTGTCTAAAGAAGAAGTTGCTGGTTTTTGTTCCAATTATCAGATACAAATTTTGAAAATTCTTAAAATAAAATAAACTGGCAAAAAGTTACCGAAAATTGAATTTTCAAAATGAAAAATTTTCTGTAACTTTTTTTAATTTTTGTGCTAGAAAAAAAATGTGTCTAAAGAAGAAGTTGCTTGTTTTTGTTCTAATCTTCAGGAAAAATTTTCAAAAATTCTTTAAAATTTATAACTGGCAAAAAGTTACCGAAAATTGAATTTTCAAAATGAAAAAAATTCTTTAAATTTTGGAAAAAGCTCCTGTAACTTTTTTTATTTTTGTGCTAGAAAAATGCGTCTAAAGAAGATGTTGCTTGTTTTTGTTCCTATTTATCAGAAAAATTTGCAAAAATTTAAAAAAAATAAACTGGCAAAAAATGTTACCGAAAAGTTGAATTTTCAAAATGAAAAAAATTTCTGTATCTTTTTAATTTTTTGTGCTAGAAAAATGTGTCTAAAGAAGAAAGTTGCTTGTTTTTGTTCCAATTATCAGATAAATTTTCAAAATTTAAAAAATAATATACTGGCAAAAAGTTACCGAAAATTGAAATTTTCAAAATGAAAAAATTTCTGTAACTTTTTTAATTTTTGTGCTAGAAAAATGTGTCTAAAGAACAAGTTGCTTGTTTTTGTTCCAATTATCAGAAAAATTTTCAACAATTTAAACAAAAAATAAAATGGCAAAATGGTTACCGAAAATTGAATTTTCAAAATGAGGGAAAAATTTCTGTAACTTTTTTAATTTTTGTGCTAGGAAAAAATGTGTCTAAAGAAGAAGTTGGCACTGGTTTTTGTTCCAATTATCAGAAAAATTTTGAAAATTTAACAATAAATATAACTGGCAAAAAGTTACCGAAAATTGAATTTTCAAAATGAAAAAATTTCTGTAACTTTTTTTTAATTTTTGTGCTAGAAAAATTGTGTCTAAAGAGGTAGTTGCTTGTTTTTGTTCTAATCTTCAGAATAATTTTCAAAATTCTTAATAAATTAAACTGGCAAAAAGTTACCGAATAATTGAATTTTTTCAAAATGAAAAAATATTTCTCCAGTAACTTTTTTAATTTTTGTGCTAGAAAAATGTGTCTAAAGAAGAAGTTGCTTGTTTTTGATCCAATTATCAGAAAATTTTCAAAATTTAAAAAAAAATTATAACTGGCAAAAAGTTACCGAAAATTGAATATTTCAAAATGGAAAAAGCTCTGTAACTTTTTTAATTTTTGTGCTAGAAAATTGCGTCTTAAAGAAGAAGTTGCTTGTTTTTGTTCCAATTATCAGAATAAATTTTCAAAATTCTTAAAAAAAAATTAAACTGGGCAAATAGTTACCGAAAATTGAATTTTCAAAATGAAAAAAATCTCTGTAACTCCTTTTTAATTTTTGTGCTAGAAAAATGTGTCTAAAGAAGAAGTTGCTTGTTTTTGTTCCAATTATCAGAAAAATTTTCAAAATTTAAAAAAAAATAAACTGGCAAAAAAGTTACCGAAAATTGTATTTTCAAAATGAAAATATTTCTGTATCTTTTTTAATTTTTGTGCTAGAAAAAATGTGTCAAAAAGAACAAGTTGCTTGTTTTTGTTCCAATTATCAGAAATATTTTCACAAAATTTAAAAAATAAAATAAACTGGCAAAAAGTTACCGAAAATTGAATTTTCCAAAATGTGTAAAAATTTCTGTTACTTTTTTTTTAATTTTTTTGTGCTAGAAAACAATGTGTCTAAAGAATGAAGTTGCTTGTTTTTGTTCCAATTATCAGAGAAAATTTTCAAAATACTTAAAAAAATAATCTGGCAAAATGTTACCGAAAATTGAATTTTCAAAATGAAAAAATTTCTTTAAATTTGGAAAAAGCTCTGTAACTTTTTTAATTTTGTGTACTAGAAAAATGTGTCTAAAGAAAGAAGATGCTTGTTTTTGTTCTAATCATCAGAAAATTTTTCAAAATTCTTGAAAAAAATAAACTGGCACAAAAGTTACCGAAAATTGAATTTTCTAAATAAATAAATTTCTTTAAATTTGCGAAAAGTCTGTAATCTTTTTTAATTTTTGTGCTAGAAAAATGTGTCTATGAAGAAGTTGCTTGTTTTTGTTCCCAATTATCAGAAAAATTTTCATAATTTAAAAAAAAATAAACTGGCAAAAAGTTACCGAAAATTGGAAATTTTCAAAATGAAAAAATTTCTGTAACTTTTTTAATTTTTCTGCTAGAAAAATGTGTCTAAAGAAGAAGTTGCTTGTTTTTGTTCCAATCATCAGAAAAATTTTCAAAATACTTAAACAAAATAAACTGGCAAAAAGTTACCGAAAATTGAATATTCAAAATGAAAAATAATTTCTTTAAATTTAGAAAAAGCTCTGTAACTTTTTTAATTTTTGTGCTAGAAAAATGCGTCCTAAAGATGAAGTCTGCTTGTTTTTGTTCCAATTATCAGAAAAATTTTCAAATATTCTTAATAAAAAATAAACTGGCAAAAAAGTTACCGAAAATTGAAATTTTCAAAATGATAAAATTCCTGTAACTTTTTTAATTTTTTGTGCTAGAAATAATGCGTCTAAAGAAGAATAGTTGCTTGTTTTTGTTCCAATTATCAGATTAAATTTCAAAATTTAAAAAAAAAATAAACTGGCAAAAAGTTACCGAAAATTGAATTTACAAAATGAAAAAATTTCTTATTGTAACTTTTTTAATTTTTGTGATAGAAAAATGTGTCTAACAGAAGAAGTTGCTTGTTTTTGTTTCCAATTATCAGAAAAATTTTCAAAATTTAATAAAAAAATAAACTGGCAAAAAAGTTACCGAAAATTGAATTTACAAAATGGAAAAAATTCTGTATACTTTTGTAAATTTTTGTGATAGAAAAACAAAATGTGTCTAAAGAAGAAGTTGCTTGTTTTTGTTCCATTTAATCAGAAAAATTTTTCAAAAATTTAAAAAAAATAAACTGGCCAAAAAGTTACCGAAAATTGAAATTTTCAAAATGAAAAAAAATTCTGTAACTTTTTTAATTTGTGTGCTTAGAAAAAAACTGTGTCTAAAGAAGAAGTTGCTGGTTTTTGTTCCAATTATCAGAAAAATTTTGAAAATTTAAAATATAAATAAAATTGCAAAATAGTTACCGATAAAAATTGAATTTTCAAAATGAAAAAATTTCCTGTAACTTTTTTAATTTTTGTGATAGAAAAAATGTGTCTAAAGAAGAAGTTGACTGGTTTTTGTTCCAATTATCAGAAAAATTTTCATAAATTTTATAAAAAAATAAAATGGCAATAAGTTACCGAAAATTGAATTTTCAAAATGAAAAAATTTCTGTAATAACTTTTTTAATTTTTGTGATAGAAAAATGTGTCTAAAGAAGAAGTTGCTGGTTTTTGTTCCAATTAATCTAGAAAAAATTTTCAAAATTTTAAAAAAAATTAAACTGGCAAAAAGTTTCCGAAATTTCGAATTTTCAAAATGAAATAATGTCTGTAACTTTTTTAATTTTTGTGCCTAGAAAATATGTGTCTAAAGAAGGAAGGTGCTGGGTTTTGTTCCAATTATAAGTATAATTTGTAAAAATTTAAAAAGACATTAAACTGACAAAAAGTTACCGAAAAATTGAATTTTCAAAATGAAAAAATTTCTGTTACTTTTTTAATTTTTGTGCTATGAAAAAAATATGGGTCTAAAGAACAAGTTGATTGTTTTTGTTCCAATAATCAGAAAAATTTTCAAAATTTTAAAAAAAATAAACTGGCAATAAGCTACCGAAAATTAAATTTTCAAAAATGATGGGAAAAAATGTTTATGTAACTTTTTTAATTTTTGTGCTAGAAAAATGTCGTCTAAAGAAGAAGTTGCTTGGTTTTTGTTCCAATTATCAGAAAAATTTGTCAAAATTTAAATAATAAAATAATACTGGCAAAAAGTTATCGACAAATTGAATTTTCAAAATGAAAAAATTTCTGTAACTTTTTTAATTTTTCGTGCTTAGAAAAATGTGTCTAAAGAAGAAGTGGCTTGTTTTTGTTCTAATCATCAGAAAAAATTTTCAAAATTCTTAAAAAAAAATAAACTGGCAAAAAGTTACCGAAAATTGAATTTTACAAATGAAAAAATATTTCTGTAACTTTTTTAATTTTTTGTGATTGGAAAATGTGTCTGAAGAAGAAGTTGCTTGTTTTTGTGTTCCAATTATCAGAAAAATTTTCAAAATTTAAAAAAAAAATAACAACTTGGCAAAATAGTTACCGAAAATTGAATTTTCAAAAATGAAAATATAATTTCTGTAACTTTTTTAATTTTTGTGCTAGAATAATTGTGTTCTAAAGAAGGAAGTTGCTTTTTTTTTGTTCCAATTATCAGAAAAATTTTCATAAATTTAAAATAAAATAAACTGCAAAAAAGTAAACCGAAAATTGAATTTTCAAAATGAAAAAATTTCTGTAACCTTTTTTAATATTTTTGTGCTAGAAAAATGTGTCCTAAAGTAGAAGTTGCTTGTTTTTGTTCATAATCATCAGAAAAATTTTCTTAATTCTTAAAAAATAAAAACTCGGCACAATTAGTTTACCAGAATAATTGATTTTTCAAAATGATAAAAATTTCTGTAAATTTTTTAATTTTTGTGCTAGAAGAAAATGTGTCTAAAGAAGAAGTTGCTTGTTTTTGTTCTAATCCATCAGAAAAATTTTCAAAATTCTTAAAAAAAATTAAAATGGCAAAAAGTTTACCGAAAATTGTATTTTCAAATATGAAAAAAATATCTGTAACTTTTTTAATTTTTGTGCTAGAATAATGTGGTATAAAGAAGGAAGTTGCTAGGTTTTGTTCCAATTATCAGAAAAATTGTGAAATTTTAAAATAAATATAAACTGGCAAAAAAGTTACCGAAAATTGAATTTTCCAAAAATGAAAATTTTCTGTAACTTTTTTAATATGTTATGTGCTAGAAAAATGGGTCTAAAGAAGAAGTTGCTTGTTTTTGTTCTATGCATCAGAAAAATTTTTAAAATACTTAAAAAAATAAACTGGCAAAAAGTTACCGGAAAATTGAATTTTCAAAATAAAAAATTTCTTTTCATATTTGGAAAAAGCTCTGTAACTTTTTTTTTTCATTTTTGTGCTAGAAAATATGTGTCTAAAGAAGAAGTAGCTTGTTTTTTGTTCTTATCTTCAGAAATAATTTTCAAAATTCTCTTAAAAAATAAAATAAACTGGCAAAAAGTTACCGAAAATTGATTTTACAAAATGAAAATTTTTCTGTAACTTTTTTAATTTTTGTGATATGAAAAATGTGTCTAAAGAAGTGTTGCTTGTTTATGTGCCAATTATCAGGAAAAATGTTCGAAATCCTAAAAAAAATAATTTGGCAAAAAGTTATCCGAAAATTGAATTTTCCAAATAAAAAAAATTTCAGTAACTCTTTTAATTTTTGTGCTAGAAAAATGAGTATAAAGAAGAAGTTGCTTGTTTTTGTTCCAATTATCAGAAAAATTTGTCAAATCCTTAAAAAAAAATAAACTGGCTCAAAAATTTAACCGAAAATTGAATTTTCAAAATGAAAAAATTTCTGTAACTTTTTTAATTTTTGTGCTAGAAAAATGCGTCTAACGGAAGTAAGTTGCTTGTTTTTGTTCCAATTATCAGAAAAATTGTCTAAATCCTTAAAAAAAATAAACTGGCAAAAATTTATCCGAAAATTGAATTTTCAAAATGAAAAAATTTCTGTAACTTTTTTAATTTTTGTGCTAGAAAAAATGCGTCTAAAGAAGAAGTTGCTTGGTTTTGTTCCAATTATCAGAAAAATTTTCAAAATTCTTAAAAAAAATAAACTGGCAAAAAGTTACCGAAAATTGAATTTTCCAAATGAAAAAATTTCTGTAAACTTTTTTAATTTTTGTGCTAGAAATATGCGTCTAAAGAAGAAGTTGCTTGTTTTTGTTCCAATTATCAGATACAATTTTCAAAATTTAAAAAAGAAATAAACTGGCAAAAAAGTTACCGAAAATTGAATTTTCAAATTGAAAACAATTTCTTTAAATTTGGAAAAAGCTCTGTAACTTTTTTAATTTTTGTGCTAGAAAAATGTGTCTAAAGAAGAAGGATTGCTTGTTTTTGTTCTTATACATCAGAAAATTTTTCAAAATTCTTAAAAAAAAATAAACTGGCAAAAATTTACCGAAAATTGAATTTTCAAAATGAAAAAATTTCTTGCAATTTGGAAAAAGCTCTGTAACTTTTCATAAATTTTTGTGCTAGAAAAAATGTGTCTAAAGAAGAAGTTGCTTGTTTTTGTTCTAATCATCAGAAAAATTTTCAAATAAATTCTTAAAAAAAAATATTGGCAAAACAGTTACCGAACAATGAATTTACAAAATGAAAAAATTTCTGTAACTTTATTAATTTTTGTGGATAGAAAAAAATGTGTCCTAAAGATGAAGTTGCTTGTTTTTGATTCCACTTTATCAGAAAAATTTTCAAAAATTAAAAAAAAATAAACTGGCAAAAAGTTACCGAAAATTGAATTTACAAAATGAAAAAATTTCTGTAACTTTTTTAATTTTTTGTGATTGAAAAATGTGTCTAAAGAAGAAGTTGCTTGTTTTTGTTTACAAATATCAGATAAAAAATTTTCAAAATTTATAAAAAATAAAACTGGCAAAAAAGTTACCGAAAATTGAATTTTCAAAATGAAAAAATTTCTGTTAACTTTTTTTTAAATTTTTGTGCTAGAAAAATGTGTCTATAAGAAGGAAGTTGCTTGTTTTTGTTCCAATTATCAGAAAAATTTTCATAAATTTAAAAAAAAATTAAAACTGGCAAAATAGTTACCGAAATATTGAATTTTCAAAATGAAAAAATTTCTGTAACTTTTTTAATTTTTGTGCTAGAAAAATGTGTCTAAAGAAGAAGTTGCTTGTTTTTGTTCCAATACAGCAGTAAAATTTTCAAAATACTTGAAAAATTAAACTGGGCAAAAAGTTACCGAAAATTGAATTTTCAAAATGAAATAACAATTCTTTTAAATTTAGAAAATGCTCTGTAACTTTTTTAATTTTTGTGCTAGAAAAATGTGTCTAAAGAAGAAGATGCTGGTTTTTGTTCTATTCATCTGAAAATAATTTTTCAAGTTTCTTAAAAACATAAAACATGGCAAAAAATGTTACCGAAAAATTGAATTTACAAAATGAAAAAATTTCTGTAACTTTTTTAATTTTTGTGATAGAAAAATGTGTCTAAAGAAGAAGTTGCTTGTTTTTGTTCCAATTATCAGAAAAAAATTTTACAAAATTTAAAAAAAAATAAACTCTGGCAAAAAGTTACCGAAAAATTGAATTTTCAAAAATAAAAAAATTTCTGTAACTTTTTTAATAGTTGTGCTAGAAAAATGTGTCTAAAGTAGAAGTTGCTTGTTTTTGTTCCAATTATCAAAAAAATTTTCAAAAAAAATGAAAAAAAAAATAAACTGGCAAAAAGTTACCAGAAAATTGAATTTACAAAATGAAAAAATTTCTGTAACTTTTTTAATTTTTGTGATAGAAAATTGTGTCCTAAAGAAGAAGTTGATTGTTTTTGTTACAATTATCAGACAAATTTCTAAAATCTTAATACAATAATAAACTGGCAAAAAGTTACCGAAATTGTGATATTTTCAAAATGAAAAAAATTTCTGTTACTTTGTTTAATTTTTGTGATAGAAATATGTGTCTAAAGAAGAAGTTGCTGTTTTTTGTTCCAATTATCAGAAATTTTTCAAAATTTTAAAAAAAAATAAAACTGGCAAAAAGTTACCGAAAATTGAATTTTCAAAATGAAAAAATTTCTGTATTCTTTTTTAATTTTTGTGCTAGAATAAATGTGTCTAAAGAAGAAGTTGATTGTTTTTGTTCCAATTTATCAGAATTAATTTTCTAAAAATTTAAAAATAAATAATCTGGCACAAAAGTTACCGAAAATTGAGATTTTCAAAATGAAAAAAATTTCTCTTACTTTTTTAATTTTTGTGCTAGAAAAAATGTGTCTAAAGAACAAGTTCGCTTGTTTTTGTTCCAATTATCAGAAAAACTTTCATAATTTAAAAAAAAATAAACTGGCTAAAAAAGCATACCGAAAAATTAAATTTTCATAATGAAAAATTTTATGTAACTTTTTTAATTTTTGTGCTATGAAAAATGTGTCTAAAGAAGAAGTTGCTGGTATTTTGTTCACCAATTTTCAGAAAAATTTTGAAAATTTAAAATAAAATAAACTGGCAAAAAGTAACCGAAAAATTGAATTTTCCAAATGAAAAAAAAATTTTCTGTAACTTTTTTAAATTTTTGTGCTAGAAAAATGGTGGTCTAAAGAAGAAGTTTGCTTGTTTTTGTTCTAATCATCAAGAAAAATTTTCAAAATTCTTAAAAAAAATAAACTGGCAAAAAAGTTACCCGGAAAATTGAATTTACAAATTGAAAAAAATTTCTGTAACTTTTTTAATTTTTGTGGATAGAAAAATGTGTCTGAAGAAGAAGTTGCTTGTTTTTGTTCCAATTATCAGAAAAATTTTCAAAATTTTAAAAAAAAATAAACTGGCAAAAAGTTCCCGACAATTGGAATTTTCAAAATGAAAAAATTTCTGTAACTTTTTTAATTTTTGTGCTAGAAAAAATGTGTCTAAAGAAGAAGTTGCTTTTTTTTGTTCCAATTTTCAGAAAAATTTTCAAAATTTAAAATAAAATAAACTGGCAAAAAGTAAACGAAAATTGAATTTTCAAAATGAAAAAATTTCTGTAACTTTTTTAATTTTTGTGCTAGAAAAATGTGTCTTCAAGAAAGTAGTTTGCTTGTTTTTGTTCTAATCATCAGAAAAATTTTCAAAATTCTTAAAAAAATAAACTGGCAAAAAAGTTACCGAAATTTGAATTTTCTAAAATGAAAAAATTTCTGTAAAATTTTTTTAATTTTTTTTGCTAGATAAATGTGTCTAAAGAAGACAGTTGCTGTGTATTTTGTTCTTAATCATCTCCAGAAAAATTTTCATAATTCTTAAAAAAAATAATAACTGGCATAAAGTTACACGAATATTGTATTTTCAAAATGAAAAAATATCTGTGAACTTTTTTAATTTTTGTTGCTAGATAAAATGGGTCTAAAGAAGAAGTTGCTGGTTTTTGTTCCAAGTATCAGAAAAATTTTGAAAATTAAAATAAAATTAAATGGCAAAAAGTTACCGAACATTGAATTTTCAAAATGATAAAAATTTATGTAACTTTTTTAATTTGTGTGCTAGAAAAAATGTGTCTAAAGAAGAAGTTGCTTGTTTTTGTTCTAATCATCAGAAAATTTTTCAAAATAATTAAAAAAATAAACGTGGCAAAAAGTTACCGAAAATTGAATTTTTCAAAATAAAAATATTTCTTTCAATTGGAAAAGCTCTGTAACTTTTTTAATTTTTGTGCCTAGGCAAAATGTGTCTAAGAAAGAAGGTCGCTTGTTTTTGTTCTATTCATCAGATAAAAAATTTTCAAAATTCATTAAAAAAATAAAAAAAACAAACAAAAAAAAAATTTGGCAAAAAGTTACCGAAAATTGATATTTACAAAAATGAAAAAATTTCAGTAACTTTTTTAATTGTTGTGAATAGAAAAATGTGTACTAAAGAAGAAGTTGCTTGTTTTTTTTTTTGTTTGCATTATCAGACAAAATTTTCAAAATTTTTAAAAAAAAAAAAAATAAACTGGCAAAAAAGTTACCGATAAATATTGAATTTTCAAAATGAAATAATTTCTGTAACTTTTTTTAATTTGTTGTGCTAGAAAAATGTGTCTAATAGAAGAAGTTGCTTGTTTTTGTTCTAATCATCAGAAATTTTTTTTTCAAAATACTTAAAAAAAATAAACTGGCCAAATGTTACCGACATATTGAATTTTCAAAATAAATAAAAATTTCTTTAAATTTGGAAAAAAGCTCTGTACTTTTTTAATTTTTGTGCCTAGATAAAATGTGTCTAAAGAAGAAGTTGCTTGTTTTTGTCTCCTTTTATCAGAAAAATTTTCAAAATTTATTAAAAAAAATAAAACTGGCAAAAAGTTACCGAAAATTGGAATTACAAAAATGAAAAAATTTCTGTAACTTTTTTAATTTTTGTGATAGAAAAATGTGTCTAAAGAAGAAGTTGCTTGTTTTTGTTCCAATTATCAGAAAAATTTTCAAAATTTAAAAAAAATTAAAACTGGCAAAAAGTTACCGAATAACTCGAATTTTCAAAAATGAAAAAAATTTATGTAACTTTTTTAACTTTTGTGCTAGAAAAATGTGTCTAAAGAAAGAAGTTGCTTGTTTTTGTTCTAATCATCAGAAAAACTTTCAAATACTTAAAAAAAAATAAACTGGCAAAAAGTTACCGTAAATTGAATTTTCAAAATGAAAAAAATTTATGTAACTTTTTTAATTTTTTTGTGCTTGAAAAAATGTGTCTAAAGAAGAAGTTGCTTGTTTTGTGTTTCTAATCATCAGAAAAACTTTCAAAATACTTAAAAAAAATAAACTGGCAAATTAGTTACCGAAAAATTGAATTTTCAAAATGAAAAAGTTCTTTAAATTTGGGAAAAGCTCTGTAACTTTTTTAATTTTTGTGCTAGAAAAATGTGTCTAAAGAAGAAGTTGCTTGTTTTTGTTCCAATAATACGAAAAATTTTTCAAAATTCTAAAAAAAAAATATAACTGGCAAAAAGTTACCGAAAATTGAATTACAAAATCGAAAAAAGTTCTGGAACTTTTTTAATTTTTGTGATAGAAAAATGTTATGTCTAAAGAAGAAGTTGCTTGTTTTGGTTCCAATTATCAGAAAAAATTTTCAAAATTTTAAAAAAAAATAAATACTGGCAAAAAGTTACCGAAAATTGAATTTTCAAAATGAAAAAAATTTATGTAACTTTTTTAATTTTTGTGTTATAGGAAATAATGTGTCTAAAGAAGAAGTTGCTTGTTTTTGTTCTAATCATCAGAAAAACTTTCAAAATACTTAAAAAAATAATAAACTGGCAAAAAAGTTTACCGATAAATTGAATTTTCAAAAATGAAAAAAGTCTTTAAATTTGGGATAAAGCTCTGTAACTTTTTTAATTTTTGTGCTAGAAAAATGTGTCTAAAGAAGAAGTTGCTTGGTTATTTGTTCTAATCATCAGAAAAATTTTTCAAAATTCTTAAATAAATAAACTGGCAAAAAGTTACCGAAAATGTGAATTTTCAAAAATGAAAAAATTCATGTTACTTTTTTAAGTTTTGTGAGGTAGAAAAATGCGTCTAAAAGAAGAAGTTGCTATGTTTTTGTTCCAATTATCAGAACAAATTTCAAAATTTAAAAAAAATAAACTGACAAAAAGTTACCGAAAATTGAATTTTCAAAATGAACAAAATTTCTGTAACTTTTTTTAATTTTTGTGCTAGAAAAATGTGTCTAAAGAAGAAAGTTGCTTCTTTGTGTTCACAATTAATAGCAAAATTTTCAAAATTTAAAAAAAATAAACTGGCAAAAAGTTACCGAAAATTGAATTTACAAAATGAAAAATTTTCTGTAACTTTTTTAATTTTTGTGAATAGAAAAATGTGTCCTAAAGAAAGAAGTTGCTTGTTTTTGTTGCAATTATCAGAAAAATTTTCAAAAATTTAAAAAAAATAAACTGGCAAAAAGTTACCGAAAATTGAATTTCCATAATGAAAAAAATTTTCTGTAAACTTTTTTAATTTTTGTGCTAGAAAAATGTGTCTAAAGATAGAAGATGCTTGTTTTTTGTTCCAATTTTCAGAAAAATTTTCAAAATTTAAAAAAAAAATAAACTGGCAAAAAGTTACCGAAAATTGAATTTCAAAAATGAAAAAAATTTCTGAAACTTTTTTAATTTTTTGTGATAGGAAAAATGTGTCTAATAGAAGAAGTTGCATTGTTTTTGTTCCAATTATCAGAAAAATTTTCAAAATTTAAAAAAAAATATAAACTGGCGAAAAAGTTACCTGAAAATTGAATTTTCAAAATGAACAAATTGCTGTAACTTTTTTAATTTGTTGGTGCTAGAAAAATGTGTCTAAAGAAGAAGTTGCTTGGTTTTGTTCTATTCATCAGAAAAATTTTCAAAATTTAACTTAAAAAATAAATGGGCAAAAAGTTACCGAAAATTGAATTTTCAAAATAAAAAAAATTTACTTTATAATTTGGAAAAAGCTCTGTAACTTTTTTTATTTTTTGTGATAGAAAAATGTGTCTAAAGAAGGAGTTGCTTGTTTTCTGTTTAATCATCAGAAAAATTTTCAAAATTCTTAATAAAAAATAAAATGGCAAAATGTTACCGTAATATTGAATTTACAAAATGAAAAAAATTTCTGTTAACTTTTTTATTTTTTGTGATTGAAAAATGTGTCTAAAGAAGAATGTTGCTTGTTTTTGTTGAATTATTCAGAAAAATTGTTCAAAATTTAAAAAAAAATAAACAAAAAACCAAAAATGGCAAAAAAGTTACCGAAAATTGAATTTTCAAAATGAAAAAAATTTCTGTAACTTTTTTAATTATTGTGCTAGAAAAATGTGATAAAGAAGAAGTTGCTTGTTTTTTTTGTTCCAATTATCTGAAACAATTTTCCAAAAAAATCCCCAAATCAAAATTTATAAAAAAATAAACTGGCGAAAAGTTACCGATAAATTGAATTACAAAATGAAAAAAATTTCTGTAACTTTTTTAATTTTTTTGATGCTAGAAAAATGTGTCTAAAGAAGAAGTTGCTTGTTTTTGTTCCAATTAATTTCAGAAAAATTTTCAAAATTAAAAAAAAAATAAACTGGCAAAAATGTTACCGAAAATTGAATTTTTCAAAATGAAAAAATTTCTGTAACTTTTTTAATTTTTGTGCTAGAAAAATATGTGTTCTAAAGAACAAGTTGCTTGTTTTTGTTCCAATTATCAGAAAAATTTTCGCAAAATTCTTAAAAAAAATAAACTGGCAAAATGTTACACGAAAATTGAATTTTCAAAAATGAAAAAATTTCTGTAACTTTTTTAAATTTTTGTGCTAGAAAAATGTGTATTAAAGAAGAAGTTGCTTGTTTTTGTTCTAATCTTCAGTAAAATTTTCAAAAAATTCTTAAAAGAATAAAATGGCAAATGTTACACGTGAAAATTGTATTTTCATAAATGAAAAAAATTATCTGTAACCTTTCTTTTAATTTTTGTGCTAGAAAATTGAGTCTAAAAAAGAAAGTTGCTGGTTTTTGTTCCAATTATCAGAAAAATTTTGATAAATTTAAAATAAAATAAAATGGCAAAAAAGTTACCGAAAATTGAATTTTCCAAAATGAAAAAATTTCTTGTAACTTTTTTAATTTTTGTTGCTAGAAAAATGTGTCTAAAGAAGAAGATGTCTTGTTTTTGTTCTAATCATCAGAAAAAATTTTCAAAAATACTTAAAAAAAATATACTGGCAAAAAGTTACTGAAAATTGAATTTTCAATATGAAAAAATTTCTTTAAATTTGGAAATAAGCTCCTGTCACTTTTTTAATTTTTGTGCTAGAAAAATGTGTCTAAAGAAGAAGATTTGCTTGTTTTTTGTTCTAATCATCTGAAATAATTTTCAAAATTCTTAAAAAAAATAAACTGGCAAAAAGTTACCGAAAAGTGAATTTACAAAATGAAAAAATTTCTGCAGGCCCCCCTACGTCTTCTCATCATTTTTGTGATTAGGAAAAATGTGGTCTAAAGATAAAGTTGCTTGTTTTTGTGGTGGTGTGTGCAATTTTTCAGAAAAATTTTCAAAATTTAAATAAAATAAAACTGGCAAAAAGTTATCCGAAAATTGAATTTTCAAAATGCAAAAAATTTCTGTAAACTTTTTAATTTTTGTGCTTGAAAAATGTGTATAAAGTAGAAGTTGATGTTTTTTGTTCTAATCATCAGAAAAATTTTCAACAAAATTCTTAAAAAATATAATAAACTGGCAAAAAGTTACCGAAATTTGAATTTTCAAAATGAAAAAAATTTCTGTTACTTTTTTAATTTTTGTGATTGAAATAATGTGTCTAAAGATAAGGGGGGGGGGGAAATGTTGCTTGTTTTTGTTCCAATTATTTGAATATAATTTTCTAAAATTAATAAAAAAAATTAACTGGCAAAAAGTTACCGAACTTGGATTTACAAAATGAAAAAAATTTCTGTAACTTTTATAATTTTTGTGATTAGAAAAAATGTGTCTAAAGAAGAAGTTGCTTGTTTTTGTTCCAATTTTCAGAAATAATTTTTCCAAAATTCTTAAAAAAAATAAACTGGCCAAAAAGTTACCGAAATTTGAATTTTCAAAATGAAAAAATTTCTTTAAATTTGGAAAGCTCTGTAAACTTTTTAATTTTTGTGCTAGAAAAAATGTGTCTAATGAAGAAGTTGCTTGTTTTTTGTTCTAATCATCAGAAAAATTTTCAAAATTCTTAAAAAAATAAAACTGGCAAAAAGTTACCGAAAAATTGAATTTTCAAAATAAAATTTCTTTAAATTTGGTATAAGCTCTGTTAATTTTTTAATTTTTGTGCTAGAAAAAATGTGTCGAAAGAAGTAGTTGCTTGTTTTTGTTTCTAATCATAAGAAAAATTTTCAAAATTATTAAAAAGAAATTAAACTGGCAAAAAGTTACCGAAAATTGGAATTTACAAAATGAAAAAATTTTTGTAACTTTTTTAATTTTTGTGATAGAAAAAATGTGTCCTAAAAGAAGAAGTTGCTTGTTTTTGTTGCAATTATCAGAAAAAAATTTTCAAAATTTAAAAAAATTAATCTGGCAAAAAAGTTACCGCAAATTGTATTTTCAAAATGAAAAATATTCTGTAACTTTATTTATTTTTGTGCTAGAAAAATGTGTCTATAAAAATGATGTTGCCTGGTTTTGTTCCAATTATCTGAAAAATTTTTGAAAATTTAAAATAAAATAAACTGGCTAAAAGTTACCGAAAATTGAATTTTCAGAAGGAAAAAAATTTCTGTAACTTTTTTAATTTTTGTGCTAGAATAAATGTTGTCTAAAGATAGAAGTTGCTTGTTTTTGTTCTAATCTCAGAAAATTTTTCAAAATACTTTTAAAACAAACAAACTGGCATAAAAGTTACCGAAATTGAATTTTCAAAATGAAAAAATTTCTTTAAATTGAAAAAGCTCTGTAACTTTTTTAATTTTTGTTTGCTAGAAATAGACTGTGTCTAAGAAGATGAAGTTGCTTGTTTTTGTTTCGCAAATTATGCAGAAAAATTTTCAAAATTCTTAAAAAATAAACTGGCAAAAGAGTTACCGAATAATTGTATTTTCTAAATTGAAAAAATTTCTGTAACCTTTTTTTATTTTGTTGTGCTAGAAAAATGTGTCTAAGTAAGAAGAAAGTTGCTTGTTTTTGTTTTTTTTTTTTCGTTCTAATTATCAGAAAGAATTTTCAAAGAATTCTTAAAAAAAATAAACTGGCGCAAAATGTTACCGAACAATTGTATTTTCAAAAAGAAGAAAATTTCTGGTAACTTTTTTAATTTTTGTGCTAGAAACATGTGTCTAAATGAAGAAGTTGCTGGTTTTTGTTCCAATTATCAGAAAAATTTGTGAAAAATCCTTAAAATAAAATAAAAATGGCAAAAAAAGTTACCGAAAATTGAATTTTCAAAATGAAACAAATTTCTGTAACTCTTTTTAATTTTTCGTGCTAGAAAAATCGTGTCTAGAAGAAGAAGTTGCTTGTTTTTTGTTCCAATTCATCAGAAAAGATTTTCAAAATCTTAAAAAAATAAACTGGCAAAAAGTTACCGAAATATTGAATTTTCGCAAAATGGAAAAAAATTTCTTTATATTTGGAATACAAGCTCTGTATCTTTTTTAATTTTTGTGCTAGAAAAGATGTGTCTAAAGAAGAAGTTGCTTGTTTTTGTTCCAATTATCCAGAAAAAATTTTCAAAATTCTTAAAAAATAAATAAACTGGCAAAAAGTTACCGGAAATATTGAATTTACAAAATGAAAAAATTTCTTGTAACTTTTTTAATTTTTGGTGCTAGAATAAATGTGTGTAAAGAAGATAGTTGCTTGTTTTTGTTCGAATTATCAGATAAAAATTTTCAAACATTCTTAAAAAAAATAAACTGGCAAAAAGTTACCGAAAATTGTATTTTCGCAAAAATGAAAAAATTTCCTGTAACTTTTTTAATTTTTGTGCTAGAAAAATGTGTCTAAAGAAGGAAGTTGCTGGTTTTTGTTCCAATTATCAAGAAAAAATTTCAAAATGTTTTTAAAACAGAAAAATAAACTGGCAAAATAGTTATCCGAAAATTGAATTTTCATAAATGACAAAAAATTTCTGTAACTTTTTTAATTTTTGTGCTGTATTTTGATTTTTTTTGAAAAATGTGTCTAGAAAGAAGAAGTTGCTTGTTTTTTGTTTCTAATTATCATTCAAAAATTTCAAAAATTTACTTAAAGAAGAATATACAATGGACAAAACAGTTACCGAAAATTGAATTTGTTCAAAATAAGAATAATTTCTTTAATTTGGTAAAAAGGCTCTGTAAACTTTTTTAATTTTTGTGCTAGAGAAAAAATGTGTCTAAGAGAAGAAGTTGCTTGGTTTTTGTTTATAATTATCAGCAAAATAATTTTTCAAAATTCTTAAAAAAGAACATATAAACTGGTCATCAAAAGGTTACCGCGAAAATTGGAATTTACAAAATGAACAAATATTTCCTGTAACTTTGTTTTAATTTTGGTGCGCTTAGAAAATATGTGTCTAAAGAAGAAGTTGCTTTGTGTTTTTTGTTGCAATTATCTAGAATAATTTTCAAAATTTTGTAAAGAAAAAATATACTGGCAAAAAGTTACCGAAAATTGATTTTTCCCAAAATGAAAAAATTTCTGTAACTTTTTTAATTTTTGGTGCTAGAAAAATGTGTCTAAAGAGATGGAAGTTGCTTGTTTTTTGTTTCCAATCATCAGAAAAAATTTTCAAATAACTCTTAAAAAAAAATAAACTGGCAAAAAGTTACCGAAAGAATTGAAATTTTCCAAAATTGAAAAAATTTCTGTAACTTTTTTAATTTTTGTGCTAGAAAAATGTGTCTAAATCGAAGAAGTTGCTTGTTTTTGTTCCAATATATCTGAAAAATTTTTCAAAATTCTTAAAAAAAAAATAAACTGGCAAAAAAAAGTTACCGAAAATTGAAGATTTTCAAAAATGAAAAAATTTCTGTAACTTTTTTTAATTTTTGTGCTAGACGACAAAAATGTGTCTGAAAGAAGAAGTTGCTTGTTTTTGTTCCAATTATCAGAAAGAATGTTTGTCAAAATTTAAAAAAAAATAAATAACCTGGCAAAAAGTTACCGAAAATTGAATTTTCTAAAATGAAAAAATTTCTTTAATTTTGGAAAAAGCTCTGTAACTTTTTTAATTTTTGTGCTAGAAAAATGTGTCTAAAGAAGAAGTTGGCTTGTTTTTTGTTCCAATTATCAGAAAAATTTTCACCATGAAATTTTTAAGAAGAAAATAAACTGGCCAGAAATAGTTACCGAAAATTGAATTTTCAAAATACAAAATTTCTTGAAATTTGGAAAAAAGACTCTGTAACTTGTTTTAAATTTTTGTGCGCTAGAAAAATGTGTCTTAAAGACAGAAGTTGCTTGGTTTTTGTTCCAATTTTAATCGCATAATGAAATAATTCTTCAAAATTCTTAAAAAAATTAAACTGGCAACCACCCAAAAGTTTTACCGAAAATTGAATTTTCAAAATGAAATAAACCTTCTGTAACTTTTTTAATTTTTGTGCTAGAAAATATGTGGTCTAGAAGAAGAAGTTGCTTGTTTTTTGTTTCCAATTATCAGAAAAAATTTTCGCAAAATTTAAAAAAAAAATAAACTGGCAAAAAGTTACCTCGAAAAATTGAATTTTCAAAATGAAAACAAATTTAATTGTAACTTTTTTAATTTTTGTGCTAGACTAAAATTGTGTCATAAAGAAGAAGTTGCCTTGTTTTTTGTTCCAATTATCAGAATAAATTTTCAAAAATCTTAAAAAAAAATAAAAACTTGGCAAAAAAGTTACCCGAAAATTGAACCCTTTCAAAAATGAAAAAATTTCTGTAACTTTTTTAATATTTTTGTGCTAGAAAAAATGTGTCTTAAAGAAGAAGTTGCTTGTTTTTGTTCGAATCTAATCAGAAAAAATTTCATAAATACTTAAAAAAATAAACTGGCAAAAATGTTACACGAAAAATAAATTTTCAAAATGAAAAAATTTCTTGAATGTTGGATAAAGCTCTGTAACTTTTTTAATTTTTGTGCTAGCAAAAATGTGTCTTAAAGAAGAAGTTGCTTGTTTTTGTTTCTAATTATCAGAAAAATCGCGTTCAAAAATTCTTAAAAAAAATAAACTGGCAAAAAGTTTACCCCGAAAATTGAATTTTCAAAAATGAAAAAATTTTCTGTAACTTTTTTTAATGGTTTTGTTGCTAGAAAAAATGTGTCTAAAGAAGAAGTTGCGTTGTTTTTGTTCCAATATATCAGAAAAATTTTCAAAATTTAAAAAAAAATGAACTGGCAAAAAAGTTACCCGAAATTGGAATTTTTCAAAATGAAAAAATTTCTGTAACTTTTTTAATTTTTGTGCTAGAAACACATGTGTCTAAAGAAGAAGTTGCTTGTTTTTGTTCCAAATTATCAGAAAAATTTTCAAAATTCTTAAAAAAAAATAATATGGACAAAAGTTACCGAAAAGATTGTAATTTTCAAAATGAAAAAATTTCTGTAACTTTTTTAATTTTTGTGCTGAGAAAAATCGTGGTCTAAAGAAGAAGTTGCTTGTTTTTTGTTCACAATTATCAGAAAAATTTTCAAAATTTAAAGTCTTAAAAAAATAAACTGGCAAAAAGTTACCGAAAATTGAATTTTCAAAATGAAAAAATTTCTGTAACTTTTTTAATTTTTTGTGCTAGAAAAGTGTGTCTAAAAGAAGAAGTTGCTTGGTTTTTGTTCCAATTATACACGAAAAAATTGTGTCAAATATTCTTAAAAAAATAAACTGGCAAAAAGTTAAACCGGAAAATTGAATTTTCAAAATGAAAAAATTTCTGTAAATTGGAAAAAGCACTGTAACTTTTTTTCAATTTTTGGTGCTAGAAAAAATGTGGTCTAAAAGAAGGAAGTTTGCTTGTTTTTTGTTCCAATCATTCAGTAAAAATTTTCAAAATTGCTTAAAAAAATAATACTGGCCAAAAAGTTACCGAAAATTAGGAATTTTCAAACAAAATAAATTTTTTTTTTTTTTGTTTTTTTTTTTTTTTTTAAATTAATTTTGGGGAAAAAAAATTTCTGTAAATTTGGAACAAGCTTCTGTCCACTTTTTTAATTTTTGTGCTAGAAAAATGTGTCTAAAGAAGAGAAGTTGCTTGTTTATTAGTTCCAATAACCAGAAAAATTTTTCAAAATTTCTTAATAAAAATAAACTGGCAAAGAAAGTTACCGAAAATTGAATTTACAAAATGAAAAAATTTCTGTAATTTTGAAAAACCTCTGTAACTTTTTTAATTTTTGTGATAGAAAAAATGTGTCTAAAGAAGTAGTTGCTTGTTTTTGTTCCCAATTATCATGGAAAAATTTTCAAAATCCTTAAAAAACAAAATAAAATGGCAAAAAGTTACCGAAAAATTGAATTTTCAAAATGAAGAAATTTCTGTAACTTTTTTTAAATTTTTGTGCTAGAAAAATGTGTATAAAAGAAGAAGTTGCTTGTTTTTGTTCCAATTTATCAGAAAAAATTTATCAAAATACTTTAAAAAAAAATAAACTGGCAAAAAGTTACCCGAAAATTGGAATTTTCAAAATGAAAAAACCTTGTTCATTCTAAAATTGGTAAAAGCTCGTAACTTTTTTAATTTTTGTGATAGAAAAATGTGTCTAAAGAAGAAGTTGCTTGTTTTTGTTCTATTCAACAGAAAAATTTTCAAAAATTACGTAAAAAAAATTAAACTGGCAAAAAGTTATCCGAAAATTGAATTTTCAAAATGAAAACAAGTTCTTTAAATTGGAAACAGCTCTGTAACTTTTTTAATTATATTGCTTGCTAGCGTTTTTCAGCTATCAGTTATTCTTATTGTTTGATTAGTTTTGATATATAGTAATTAAATTTTTAAAAAAAAAAAATTTTTTTTTTTTAAAATTTATTTTTAAAAAATATTTTTTTTATTTTTTTTTATTAAAAATACAAAAAAATGTGTCTAAAGAAGTAAGTTTATTGTTTTTATTATATTTTTAACAAGCAACTTCTTCTTTAGACACATTTTTCTAGCACAAAAATTAAAAAAGTTACAGAGCTTTTTCCAAATTTAAAGAAATTTTTTCATTTTGAAAATTCAATTTTCGGTAACTTTTTGCCAGTTTATTTTTTTAAGTATTTTGAAAATTTTTCTGATGATTAGAACAAAAACAAGCAACTTCTTCTTTAGACACATTTTTCTAGCACAAAAATTAAAAAAGTTACAGAGATTTTTACAAATTTAAAGAACTTTTTTCATTTAGAATATACTATTTTCGGTAACATATTGGCAGTTTATTTTTTTAAGAATTTTGAAAATTTTTCTGATAATTGGAACAAAAACAAGCAACTTCTTCTTTAGACACATTTTTCTAGCACAAAAATTAAAAAAGTTACAGAAATTTTTTCATTTTGAAAATTCAATTTTCGATAACTTTTTGCCAGATTATTTTTTTTTTAATTTTGGAAATTTTTCTGATAATTGGAACAAAAACAAGCAACTTCTTCTTTAGACACATTTTTCTAGCACAAAAATTAAAAAAGTTACAGAAATTTTTTCATTTTGAAAATTCAATTTTCGGTAACTTTTTGCCAGTTTATTTTTTTAAGAATTTTGAAAAATTTTCTGATGATTAGAACAAAAACAAGCAACTTCTTCTTTAGACACATTTTTCTAGCACAAAAATTAAAAAAGTTACAGAGCTTTTTCCAAATTTAAAGAAATTTTTTCATTTTGAAAATTCAATTTTCGGTAACTTTTTGCCAGTTTATTTTTTTAAGAATTTTGAAAATTTTTCTGATAATTGGAACAAAAACAAGCAACTTCTTCTTTAGACACATTTTTCTAGCACAAAAATTAAAAAAGTTACAGAGCTTTTTCCAAATTTAAAGAAATTTTTTCATTTTGAAAATTCAATTTTCGGTAACTTTTTGCCAGTTTATTTTTTTAAGAATTTTGAAAATTTTTCTGATAATTGGAACAAAAACAAGCAACTTCTTCTTTAGACACATTTTTCTAGCACAAAAATTAAAAAAGTTACAGAAATTTTTTCATTTTGAAAATTCAATTTTCGGTAACTTTTTGCCAGTTTATTTTTTTTTAAATTTTGAAAATTTTTCTGATAATTGGAACAAAAACAAGCAACTTCTTCTTTAGACACATTTTTCTAGCACAAAAATTAAAAAAGTTACAGAAATTTTTTCATTTTGAAAATTCAATTTTCGGTAACTTTTTGCCAGTTTATTTTATTTTAAATTTTCAAAATTTTTCTGATAATTGGAACAAAAACAAGCAACTTCTTCTTTAGACACATTTTTCTAGCACAAAAATTAAAAAAGTTACAGAAATTTTTTCATTTTGAAAATTCAATTTTCGGTAACTTTTTGCCAGTTTATTTTTTTTTAAATTTTGAAAATTTTTCTGATAATTGGAACAAAAACAAGCAACTTCTTCTTTAGACACATTTTTCTAGCACAAAAATTAAAAAAGTTACAGAAATTTTTTCATTTTGAAAATTCAATTTTCGGTAACTTTTTGCCAGTTTATTTTTTTAAGAATTTTGAAAATTTTTCTGATGATTAGAACAAAAACAAGCAACTTCTTCTTTAGACACATTTTTCTAGCACAAAAATTAAAAAAGTTACAGAGCTTTTTCCAAATTTAAAGAAATTTTTTATTTTGAAAATTCAATTTTCGGTAACTTTTTGCCAGTTTATTTTTTTAAGTATTTTGAAAATTTTTCTGATGATTAGAACAAAAACAAGCAACTTCTTCTTTAGACACATTTTTCTAGCACAAAAATTAAAAAAGTTACAGAAATTTTTTCATTTTGAAAATTCAATTTTCGGTAACTTTTTGCCAGTTTATTTTATTTTAAATTTTCAAAATTTTTCTGATAATTGGAACAAAAACCAGCAACTTCTTCTTTAGACACATTTTTCTAGCACAAAAATTAAAAAAGTTACAGATATTTTTTCATTTTGAAAATACAATTTTCGGTAACTTTTTGCCAGTTTATTTTTTTTTAAATTTTGAAAATTTTTCTGATAATTGCAACAAAAACAAGCAACTTCTTCTTTAGACACATTTTTCTATCACAAAAATTAAAAAAGTTACAGAAATTTTTTCATTTTGTAAATTCAATTTTCGGTAACTTTTTGCCAGTTTATTTTTTTTTTAATTTTGAAAATTTTTCTGATAATTGGAACAAAAACAAGCAACTTCTTCTTTAGACACATTTTTCTAGCACAAAAATTAAAAAAGTTACAGAGCTTTTTCCAAATTTTTTCATTTTGAAAATTCAATTTTTCGGTAACTTTTTGCCAGTTTATTTTTTTTAAGGATTTTGACAATTTTTCGGATAATTGGAACAAAAACAAGCAACTTCTTCTTTAGACACATTTTTCTAGCACAAAAATTAAAAAAGTTACAGAGCTTTTTCCAAATTTAAAGAAATTTTTTATTTTGAAAATTCAATTTTCGGTAACTTTTTGCCAGTTTATTTTTTTAAGAATTTTGAAAAATTTTCTGATAATTGGAACAAAAACAAGCAACTTCTTCTTTAGACACATTTTTCTATCACAAAAATTAAAAAAGTTACAGAAATTTTTTCATTTTGTAAATTCAATTTTCGGTAACTTTTTGCCAGTTTATTTTTTTTTTAAATTTTGAAAATTTTTCTATTAATTGGAACAAAAACAAGCAACTTCTTCTTTAGACACATTTTTCTAGCACAAAAATTAAAAAAGTTACAGAAATTTTTTCATTTTGAAAATTCAATTTTCGGTAACTTTTTGCCAGTTTATTTTTTTTTAAATTTTGAAAATTTTTCTGATAATTAGAACAAAAACAAGCAACTTCTTCTTTAGACACATTTTTCTAGCACAAAAATTAAAAAAGTTACAGAAATTTTTTCATTTTGAAAATTCAATTTTCGGTAACTTTTTGCCAGTTTATTTTTTTTTTAAATTTTGAAAATTTTTCTGATAATTGGAACAAAAACAAGCAACTTCTTCTTTAGACGCATTTTTCTAGCACAAAAATTAAAAAAGTTACAGAAATTTTTTCATTTTGAAAATTCAATTTTCGGTAACTTTTTGCCAGTTTATTTTTTTAAGAATTTTGAAAATTTTTCTGATGATTAGAACAAAAACAAGCAACTTCTTCTTTAGACACATTTTTCTAGCACAAAAATTAAAAAAGTTACAGAAATTTTTTCATTTTGAAAATTCAATTTTCGGTAACTTTTTGCCAGTTTATTTTTTTAAGTATTTTGAAAATTTTTCTGATAATTGGAACAAAAACAAGCAACTTCTTCTTTAGACACATTTTTCTAGCACAAAAATTAAAAAAGTTACAGAAATTTTTTCATTTTAAAAATTCAATTTTCGGTAACTTTTTGCCAGTTTATTTTTTTTTAAATTTTGAAAATTTTTCTGATAATTGGAACAAAAACAAGCAACTTCTTCTTTAGACACATTTTTCTAGCACAAAAATTAAAAAAGTTACAGAAATTTTTTCATTTTGAAAAATTCAATTTTCGGTAACTTTTTGCCAGTTTATTTTTTTTTAAATTTTGAAAATTTTTCTGATAATTGGAACAAAAACAAGCAACTTCTTCTTTAGACACATTTTTCTATCACAAAAATTAAAAAAGTTACAGAAATTTTTTCATTTTGTAAATTCAATTTTCGGTAACTTTTTGCCAGTTTATTTTTTTAAGAATTTTGAAAATTTTTCTGATGATTAGAACAAAAACAAGCATCTTCTTCTTTAGACACATTTTTCTAGCACAAAAATTAAAAAAGTTACAGAGCTTTTTCCATATTTAAAGAAATTATTTATTGTGAAAATTAAAATTTAGGTAACTTTTTGCCAGTTTATTTTTTTTTAAATTTTGAAAATTTTTCTGATGATTAGAACAAAAACAAGCAACTTCTTCTTTAGACACATTTTTCTAGCACAAAAATTAAAAAAGTTACAGAAATTTTTTCATTTTGAAAATTCAATTTTCGGTAACTTTTTGCCAGTTTATTTTTTTTTAAATTTTGAAAATTTTTCTGATAATTGGAACAAAAACAAGCAACTTCTTCTTTAGACACATTTTTCTAGCACAAAAATTAAAAAAGTTACAGAAATTTTTTCATTTTGAAAATTCAATTTTCGGTAACTTTTTGCCAGTTTATTTTTTTAAGAATTTTGAAAATTTTTCTGATAATTGGAACAAAAACAAGCAACTTCTTCTTTAGACACATTTTTCTAGCACAAAAATTAAAAAAGTTACAGAAATTTTTTCATTTTGAAAATTCAATTTTCGGTAACTTTTTGCCAGTTTATTTTTTTTTAAATTTTGAAAATTTTTCTGATGATTAGAACAAAAACAAGCAACTTCTTCTTTAGACACATTTTTCTAGCACAAAAATTAAAAAAGTTACAGAGCTTTTTCCAAATTTAAAGAAATTTTTTATTTTGAAAATTCAATTTTCGGTAACTTTTTGCCAGTTTATTTTTTTAAGAATTTTGAAAATTTTTCTGATGATTAGAACAAAAACAAGCAACTTCTTCTTTAGACACATTTTTCTAGCACAAAAATTAAAAAAGTTACAGAAATTTTTTCATTTTGAAAATTCAATTTTCGGTAACTTTTTGCCAGTTTATTTTATTTTAAATTTTCAAAATTTTTCTGATAATTGGAACAAAAACCAGCAACTTCTTCTTTAGACACATTTTTCTAGCACAAAAATTAAAAAAGTTACAGAAATTTTTTCATTTTGAAAATTCAATTTTCGGTAACTTTTTGCCAGTTTATTTTTTCTTAAATTTTGAAAATTTTTCTGATAATTGGAACAAAAACAAGCAACTTCTTCTTTAGACACATTTTTCTAGCACAAAAATTAAAAAAGTTACAGGAAATTTAAAGAACTTTTTTCATTTTGAAAATTCAATTTTCGGTAACTTTTTGCCAGTTTATTTTTTTAAGTATTTTGAAAATTTTTCTGATGATTAGAACAAAAACAAGCAACTTCTTCTTTAGACACATTTTTCTAGCACAAAAATTAAAAAAGTTACAGAAATTTTTTCATTTTGAAAATTCAATTTTCGGTAACTTTTTGCCAGTTTATTTTTTTTTAAATTTTGAAAATTTTTCTGATAATTGGAACAAAAACAAGCAACTTCTTCTTTAGACACATTTTTCTAGCACAAAAATTAAAAAAGTTACAGAGCTTTCCAATTTTTTCATTTTTTATTTTGTAAATTCAATTTTCGGTAACTTTTTGCCAGTTTATTTTTTTTTAAATTTTGAAAATTTTTCTATTAATTGGAACAAAAACAAGCAACTTCTTCTTTAGACACATTTTTCTAGCACAAAAATTAAAAAAGTTACAGAGCTTTTTCCAAATTTAAAGAAATTTTTTATTTTGAAAATTCAATTTTCGGTAACTTTTTGCCAGTTTATTTTTTTTTAAATTTTGAAAATTTTTCTGATAATTGGAACAAAAACAAGCAACTTCTTCTTTAGACACATTTTTCTATCACAAAAATTAAAAAAGTTACAGAAATTTTTTCATTTTGAAAATTCAATTTTTAGGTAACTTTTTGCCAGTTTATTTTTTTAAGAATTTTGAAAATTTTTCTGATAATTGGAACAAAAACAAGCAACTTCTTCTTTAGACACATTTTTCTAGCACAAAAATTAAAAAAGTTACAGAGCTTTTTCCAAATTTAAAGAAATTTTTTCATTTTAAAAATTCAATTTTCGGTATTTTTTTGCCACTTTTTTTTTTTAAGAATTTTGAAAATTTTTCTGATGATTAGAACAAAAACAAGCAACTTCTTCTTTAGACACATTTTTCTAGCACAAAAATTAAAAAAGTTACAGAAATTTTTTCATTTTGAAAATTCAATTTTCGGTAACTTTTTGCCAGTTTATTTTTTTTTAAATTTTGAAAATTTTTCTGATAATTCGAACAAAAACAAGCAACTTCTTCTTTAGGACACATTTTTTCTAGCACAAAAATTAAAAAAGTTACAGAAATGGAATTTTTTCATTTTGAAAATTCAATTTTCGGTAACTTTTTGCCAGTTTATTTTTTAAGTATTTTGAAAATTTTTCTGATGATTAGAACAAAAACAAGCAACTTCTTCTTTAGACACATTTTTCTAGCACAAAAATTAAAAAAGTTACAGAAATTTTTTCATTTTGAAAATTCAATTTTCGGTAACTTTTTGCCAGTTTATTTTTTTAAGTATTTTGAAAATTTTTCTGATGATTAGAACAAAAACAAGCAACTTCTTCTTTAGACACATTTTTCTAGCACAAAAATTAAAAAAGTTACAGAAATTTTTTCATTTTGAAAATTCAATTTTCGGTAACTTTTTGCCAGTTTATTTTATTTTAAATTTTCAAAATTTTTCTGATAATTGGAACAAAAACCAGCAACTTCTTCTTTAGACACATTTTTCTAGCACAAAAATTAAAAAAGTTACAGATATTTTTTCATTTTGAAAATACAATTTTCGGTAACTTTTTGCCAGTTTATTTTTTTAAGAATTTTGAAAATTTTTCTGATGATTAGAACAAAAACAAGCAACTTCTTCTTTAGACACATTTTTCTAGCACAAAAATTAAAAAAGTTACAGAGCTTTTTCCAAATTTAAAGAAATTTTTTCATTTTGAAAATTCAATTTTCGGTAACTTTTTGCCAGTTTATTTTTTTAAGTATTTTGAAAATTTTTCTGATGATTAGAACAAAAACAAGCAACTTCTTCTTTATACACATTTTTCTAGCACAAAAATTAAAAAAGTTACAGAAATTTTTTCATTTTGAAAATTCAATTTTCGGTAACTTTTTGCCAGTTTATTTTTTTTTAAATTTTGAAAATTTTTCTGATAATTGGAACAAAAACAAGCAACTTCTTCTTTAGACACATTTTTCTAGCACAAAAATTAAAAAAGTTACAGAAATTTTTTCATTTTGTAAATTCAATTTTCGGTAACTTTTTGCCAGTTTATTTTTTTAAGTATTTTGAAAATTTTTCTGATGATTAGAACAAAAACAAGCAACTTCTTCTTTATACACATTTTTCTAGCACAAAAATTAAAAAAGTTACAGAAATTTTTTCATTTTGAAAATTCAATTTTCGGTAACTTTTTGCCAGTTTATTTTTTTTTAAATTTTGAAAATTTTTCTGATAATTGGAACAAAAACAAGCAACTTCTTCTTTAGACACATTTTTCTAGCACAAAAATTAAAAAAGTTACAGAAATTTTTCCTAATTTAAAGAAATTTTTTATTTTGAAAATTCAATTTTCGGTAACTTTTTGCCAGTTTATTTTTTTAAGAATTTTGAAAAATTTTCTGATGATTAGAACAAAAACAAGCAACTTCTTCTTTTGACTCATTTTTCTAGCACAAAAATTATAATAGTTACAGTATTTTTTTCATTTTAAAAATTCAATTTTCGGTAACTTTTTGCCAGTTTATTTTTTTTTAAATTTTGAAAATTTTTCTGATAATTGGAACAAAAACAAGCAAATTCTTTTTTAGACACATTTTTCTAGCACAAAAATTAAAAAAGTTACAGAAATTTTTTCATTTTGAAAATTAAATTTTCGGTAACTTTTTGCCAGTTTATTTTTTTTTTAAATTTTGAAAATTTTTCTGATAATTGGAACAAAAACAAGCAACTTCTTCTTTAGACACATTTTTCTAGCACAAAAATTAAAAAAGTTACAGAAATTTTTTCATTTTGAAAATTCAATTTTCGGTAACTTTTTGCCAGTTTATTTTTTTTTAAATTTTGAATAATTTTTCTGATAATTGGAACAAACACAAGCAACTTCTTCTTTAGACAAATTTTTCTAGCCAAAAAATTAAAAAAGTTACAGAAATTTTTTCATTTTGAAAATTCAATTTTCGGTAACTTTTTGCCAGTTTATTTTTTTTTAAATTTTGAAAATTTTTCTGATAATTGGAACAAAAAACAAGCAACTTCTTCTTTAGACACATTTTTCTATCACAAAAAATTAAAAAAGTTACAGAAATTTTTTCATTTTGAAAATTCAATTTTCGGTAACTTTTTGCCAGTTTATTTTTTTTAAATTTTAAAAATTTTTCTAATAATTGGAACAAAAACTAGAAACTTCTTCTTTAGACACATTTTTCTAGCACAAAAATTAAAAAAGTTACAGAAATTTTTTCATTTTGAAAATTTCAATTTTCGGTAAACTTTTTGCCAGTTTATTTTTTTTTAAATTTTGAAAATTTTTCTGATAATTTTAACAAAAACAAGCCACTTCTTCTTCAGACACATCTTTCTCTCACAAAAATTAAAAAAGTTACAGAAATTTTTTCATTTTTTAAATTCAATTTTCGGTAACTTTTTGCCAGTTTATTTTTTTAAGAATTTTGAAAATTTTTCTGTGATTAGAACAAAAAACAAGCAACTTCTTCTTTAGACACATTTTTCTAGCACAAAAATTAAAAAAGTTAACGAAAATTTAATTTTTTCATTTTGAAAATTCAATTTTCGGTTACTTTTTGCCAGTTTATTTTTTTAAATTTTGAAAATTTTTCTGATAATTGGAAACAAAAACAAGCAACTTCTTCTTTAGACACCATTTTTCTAGCACAAAAATTAAAAAAGTTACATAAAATTTATTCATTTTGAAAATTCAATTTTCGATAACTTTTTGCCAGTTTATTTTTTTTTTAAATTTTGAAAATTTTTCAGATAATTGCAACAAAAACAAGCAACTTCTTCTTTAGACACATTTTTCTAGCACAAAAATTAAAAAAGTTACAGAAATTTTTTCATTTTAAAAATTCATTTTTCGGTAACTTTTTGCCAGTTTATTTTTTTTTAAATTTTGAAAATTTTTCTGATAATTGGAACAAAAACAAGCAACTTCTTCTTTAGACACATTTTTCTAGCACAAAAATTAAAAAAGTTACAGAAATTTTTTCATTTTGAAAATTCAATTTTCGGTAACTTTTTGCCAGTTTAATTTTTTTTAAATTTTGAAAATTTTTCTGATAATTGGAACAAAAACAAGCAACTTCTTCTTTAGACACATTTTTCTAGCACAAAAATTAAAAAAGTTACAGAAATTTTTTCATTTTGAAAATTCAATTTTCGGTAACTTTTTTCCAGTTTATTTTTTTTTAAATTTTGAAAATTTTTCTGATAATTGGAACAAAGACAAGCAACTTCTTCTTTAGACACATTTTTCTAGCACAAAAATTAAAAAAGTTACAGAAATTTTTTCATTTTGAAAATTCAATTTCCGGTAACTTTTTGCCAGTTTATTTTTTTAAGAATTTTGAAAAATTTTCTGATGATTAGAACAAAAACAAGCATCTTCTTCTTTAGACACATTTTTCTAGCACAAAAATTAAAAAAGTTACAGAGCTTTTTCCAAATTTAAAGAAATTTTTTCATTTTGAAAATTCAATTTTCGGTAACTTTTTGCCAGTTTATTTTTTTAAGTATTTTGAAAATTTTTCTGATAATTGGAACAAAAACAAGCAACTTCTTCTTTAGACACATTTTTCTAGCACAAAAATTAAAAAAGTTACAGAAATTTTTTCATTTTGTAAATTCAATTTTCGGTAACTTTTTGCCAGTTTATTTTTTTTTAAATTTTGAAAATTTTTCTGATAATTGGAACAAAAACAAGCAACTTCTTCTTTAGACGCATTTTTCTAGCACAAAAATTAAAAAAGTTACAGAGCTTTTTCCAAATTTAAAGAATTTTTTTCATTTTGAAAATTCAATTTTCGGTAACTTTTTGCCAGTTTAATTTTTAAGAATTTTGAAAATTTTTCTGAAGATTAGAACAAAAACAAGCAACTTCTTCTTTAGACACATTTTTCTAGCACAAAAATTAAAAAAGTTACAGAAATTTTTTCATTTTGAAAATTCAATTTTCGGTAACTTTTTGCCAGTTTATTTTTTTTTTAAATTTTGAAAATTTTTCTGATAATTGGAACAAAAACCAGCAACTTCTTCTTTAGACACATTTTTCTAGCACAAAAATTAAAAAAGTTACAGAAATTTTTTCATTTTGAAAATTCAATTTTCGGTAACTTTTTGCCAGTTTATTTTTTTTTAAATTTTGAAAATTTTTCTGATAATTGGAACAAAAACAAGCAACTTCTTCTTTAGACACATTTTTCTAGCACAAAAATTAAAAAAGTTACAGAAATTTTTTCATTTTGAAAATTCAATTTTCGGTAACTTTTTGCCAGTTTATTTTTTTTTAAATTTTGAAAATTTTTCTGATAATTGGAACAAAAACAAGCAACTTCTTCTTTAGGCGCATTTTTCTAGCACAAAAATTAAAAAAGTTACAGAAATTTTTTCATTTTGAAAATTCAATTTTCGGTAACTTTTTGCCAGTTTATTTTTTTTTAAATTTTGAAAATTTTTCTGATAATTGGAACAAAAACAAGCAACTTCTTCTTTAGACACATTTTTCTATCACAAAAATTAAAAAAGTTACAGAAATTTTTTCATTTTGAAAATTCAATTTTCGGTAACTTTTTGCCAGTTTATTTTTTTAAGAATTTTGAAAAATTTTCTGATGATTAGAACAAAAACAAGCATCTTCTTCTTTAGACACATTTTTCTAGCACAAAAATTAAAAAAGTTACAGAAATTTTTTCATTTTGAAAATTCAATTTTCGGTAACTTTTTGCCAGTTTATTTTTTTAAGTATTTTGAAAATTTTTCTGATGATTAGAACAAAAACAAGCAACTTCTTCTTTATACACATTTTTCTAGCACAAAAATTAAAAAAGTTACATAAAATTTTTTCATTTTGAAAATTCAATTTTCGGTAACTTTTTGCCAGTTTATTTTTTTTTAAATTTTGAAAATTTTTCTGATAATTGGAACAAAAACAAGCAACTTCTTCTTTAGACACATTTTTCTAGCACAAAAATTAAAAAAGTTACAGAAATTTTTTCATTTTGAAAATTCAATTTTCGGTAACTTTTTGCCAGTTTATTTTTTTTTAAATTTTGAAAATTTTTCTGATAATTGGAACAAAAACAAGCAACTTCTTCTTTAGACACATTTTTCTATCACAAAAATTAAAAAAGTTACAGAAATTTTTTCATTTTGAAAATTCAATTTTCGGTAACTTTTTGCCAGTTTATTTTTTTTTAAATTTTGAAAATTTTTCTGATAATTGGAACAAAAACAAGCAACTTCTTCTTTAGACACATTTTTCTAGCACAAAAATTAAAAAAGTTACAGAAATTTTTTCATTTTGAAAATTCAATTTTCGGTAACTTTTTGCCAGTTTATTTTTTTAAGAATTTTGAAAATTTTTCTGATGATTAGAACAAAAACAAGCAACTTCTTCTTTAGACACATTTTTCTAGCACAAAAATTAAAAAAGTTACAGAGCTTTTTCCAAATTTAAAGAAATTTTTTATTTTGAAAATTCAATTTTCGGTAACTTTTTGCCAGTTTATTTTTTTAAGAATTTTGAAAATTTTTCTGATAATTGGAACAAAAACAAGCAACTTCTTCTTTAGACGCATTTTTCTAGCACAAAAATTAAAAAAGTTACAGAAATTTTTTCATTTTGAAAATTCAATTTTCGGTAACTTTTTGCCAGTTCATTTTTTTTAAGAATTTTGAAAATTTTTCTGATAATTGGAACAAAAACAAGCAACTTCTTCTTTAGACGCATTTTTCTAGCACAAAAATTAAAAAAGTTACAGAAATTTTTTCATTTTGAAAAATCAATTTTCGGTAAATTTTTGCCAGTTTATTTTTTTAAGGATTTTGACAATTTTTCTGATAATTGGAACAAAAACAAGCAACTTCTTCTTTAGACGCATTTTTCTATCACAAAAATTAAAAAAGTTACAGGAATTTTTTCATTTTGAAAATTCAATTTTCGGTAACTTTTTGCCAGTTTATTTTTTTTTAAATTTTGAAAATTTTTCTGATAATTGGAACAAAAACAAGCAACTTCTTCTTTAGACACATTTTTCTAGCACAAAAATTAAAAAAGTTACAGAAATTTTTTTCATTTTGAAAATTCAATTTTCGGTAACTTTTTGCCAGTTTATTTTTTTTTAAATTTTGAAAATTTTTCTGATAATTGGAACAAAAACAAGCAACTTCTTCTTTAGACACATTTTTCTAGCACAAAAATTAAAAAAGTTACAGAAATTTTTTCATTTTGAAAATTCAATTTTCGGTAACTTTTTGCCAGTTTATTTTTTTTTAAATTTTGAAAATTTTTCTGATAATTGGAACAAAAACAAGCAACTTCTTCTTTAGACACATTTTTCTATCACAAAAATTAAAAAAGTTACAGAAATTTTTTCATTTTGTAAATTCAATTTTCGGTAACTTTTTGCCAGTTTATTTTTTTTTTAAATTTTGAAAATTTTTCTGATAATTGGAACAAAAACAAGCAACTTCTTCTTTAGACACATTTTTCTATCACAAAAATTAAAAAAGTTACAGAAATTTTTTCATTTTGTAAATTCAATTTTCGGTAACTTTTTGCCAGTTTATTTTTTTAAGAATTTTGAAAATTTTTCTGATGATTAGAACAAAAACAAGCAACTTCTTCTTTAGACACATTTTTCTAGCACAAAAATTAAAAAAGTTACAGAGCTTTTTCCAAATTTAAAGAAATTTTTTATTTTGAAAATTCAATTTTCGGTAACTTTTTGCCAGTTTATTTTTTTAAGAATTTTGAAAATTTTTCTGATGATTAGAACAAAAACAAGCAACTTCTTCTTTAGACACATTTTTCTAGCACAAAAATTAAAAAAGTTACAGAGCTTTTTCCAAATTTAAAGAAATTTTTTCATTTTGAAAATTCAATTTTCGGTAACTTTTTGCCAGTTTATTTTTTTTTAAATTTTGAAAATTTTTCTGATAATTGGAACAAAAACAAGCAACTTCTTCTTTAGACGCATTTTTCTAGCACAAAAATTAAAAAAGTTACAGGAATTTTTTCATTTTGAAAATTTAATTTTCGGTAACTTTTTGCCAGTTTATTTTTTTAAGAATTTTGAAAATTTTTCTGATAATTGGAACAAAAACAAGCAACTTCTTCTTTAGACGCATTTTTCTAGCACAAAAATTAAAAAAGTTACAGAAATTTTTTCATTTTGAAAATTCAATTTTCGGTAAATTTTTGCCAGTTTATTTTTTTAAGTATTTTGAAAATTTTTCTGATGATTGGAACAAAAACAAGCAACTTCTTCTTTAGACACATTTTTCTAGCACAAAAATTAAAAAAGTTACAGAAATTTTTTCATTTTGAAAATTCAATTTTCGGTAAATTTTTGCCAGTTTATTTTTTTAAGGATTTTGACAATTTTTCTGATAATTGGAACAAAAACAAGCAACTTCTTCTTTAGACGCATTTTTCTAGGACAAAAATTAAAAGAGTTACTGAAATTTTTTCATTTTGAAAATTCAATTTTCGGTAACTTTTTGCCAATTTATTTTTTTTTAGGATTTCGTCAATTTTTCTGATAATTGGAACAAAAACAAGCAACTTCTTCTTTAGACGCATTTTTCTAGCACAAAAATTAAAAAAGTTACAGAAATTTTTTCATTTTGAAAATTCAATTTTCGGTAACTTTTTGCCAGTTTATTTTATTTTAAATTTTCAAAATTTTTCTGATAATTGGAACAAAAACCAGCAACTTCTTCTTTAGACACATTTTTCTAGCACAAAAATTAAAAAAGTTACAGATATTTTTTCATTTTGAAAATACAATTTTCGGTAACTTTTTGCCAGTTTATTTTTTTAAGAATTTTGAAAATTTTTCTGATGATTAGAACAAAAACAAGCAACTTCTTCTTTAGACACATTTTTCTAGCACAAAAATTAAAAAAGTTACAGAAATTTTTCCAAATTTAAAGAAATTTTTTATTTTGAAAATTCAATTTTCGGTAACTTTTTGCCAGTTTATTTTTTTAAGAATTTTGAAAATTTTTCTGATGATTAGAACAAAAACAAGCAACTTCTTCTTTAGACACATTTTTCTAGCACAAAAATTAAAAAAGTTACAGAAATTTTTTCATTTTGAAAATTCAATTTTCGGTAACTTTTTGCCAGTTTATTTTTTTTTTAAATTTTGAAAATTTTTCTGATAATTGGAACAAAAACAAGCAACTTCTTCTTTAGACACATTTTTCTAGCACAAAAATTAAAAAATTTACAGAAATTTTTTCATTTTGAAAATTCAATTTTCGGTAACTTTTTGCCAGTTTATTTTTTTTTAAATTTTGAAAATTTTTCTGATAATTGGAACAAAAACAAGCAACTTCTTCTTTAGACACATTTTTCTAGCACAAAAATTAAAAAAGTTACAGAAATTTTTTCATTTTGAAAATTTAATTTTCGGTAACTTTTTGCCAGTTTATTTTTTTTTAAATTTTGAAAATTTTTCTGATAATTGGAACAAAAACAAGCAACTTCTTCTTTAGACACATTTTTCTAGCACAAAAATTAAAAAAGTTACAGAAATTTTTTCATTTTGAAAATTCAATTTTCGGTAACTTTTTGCCAGTTTATTTTTTTTTAAATTTTGAAAATTTTTCTGATAATTGGAACAAAAACAAGCAACTTCTTCTTTAGACACATTTTTCTAGCACAAAAATTAAAAAAGTTACAGAAATTTTTTCATTTTGAAAATTCAATTTTCGGTAACTTTTTGCCAGTTTATTTTTTTTTAAATTTTGAAAATTTTTCTGATAATTGGAACAAAAACAAGCAACTTCTTCTTTAGACACATTTTTCTATCACAAAAATTAAAAAAGTTACAGAAATTTTTTCATTTTGTAAATTCAATTTTCGGTAACTTTTTGCCAGTTTATTTTTTTAAGAATTTTGAAAATTTTTCTGATGATTAGAACAAAAACAAGCAACTTCTTCTTTAGACACATTTTTCTAGCACAAAAATTAAAAAAGTTACAGAGCTTTTTCCAAATTTAAAGAAATTTTTTATTTTGAAAATTCAATTTTCGGTAACTTTTTGCCAGTTTATTTTTTTAAGAATTTTGAAAAATTTTCTGATGATTAGAACAAAAACAAGCAACTTCTTCTTTAGACACATTTTTCTAGCACAAAAATTAAAAAAGTTACAGAGCTTTTTCCAAATTTAAAGAAATTTTTTCATTTTGAAAATTCAATTTTCGGTAACTTTTTGCCAGTTTATTTTTTTAAGTATTTTGAAAATTTTTCTGATAATTGGAACAAAAACAAGCAACTTCTTCTTTAGACACATTTTTCTAGCACAAAAATTAAAAAAGTTACAGAAATTTTTTCATTTTGAAAATTCAATTTTCGGTAACTTTTTGCCAGTTTATTTTTTTTAAATTTTGAAAATTTTTCTGATAATTGGAACAAAAACAAGCAACTTCTTCTTTAGACGCATTTTTCTAGCACAAAAATTAAAAAAGTTACAGAGCTTTTTCCAAATTTAAAGAATTTTTTTCATTTTGAAAATTCAATTTTCGGTAACTTTTTGCCAGTTTATTTTTTTTAAATTTTGAAAATTTTTCTGATAATTGGAACAAAAACAAGCAACTTCTTCTTTAGACACATTTTTCTAGCACAAAAATTAAAAAAGTTACAGAAATTTTTTCATTTTGAAAATTCAATTTTCGGTAACTTTTTGCCAGTTTATTTTTTTTTAAATTTTGAAAATTTTTCTGATAATTGGAACAAAAACAAGCAACTTCTTCTTTAGACACATTTTTCTAGCACAAAAATTAAAAAAGTTACAGAAATTTTTTCATTTTGAAAATTCAATTTTCGGTAACTTTTTGCCAGTTTATTTTTTTTTAAATTTTGAAAATTTTTCTGATAATTGGAACAAAAACAAGCAACTTCTTCTTTAGACACATTTTTCTAGCACAAAAATTAAAAAAGTTACAGAAATTTTTTCATTTTGAAAATTCAATTTTCGGTAACTTTTTGCCAGTTTATTTTTTTTTTAAATTTTGAAAATTTTTCTGATAATTGGAACAAAAACAAGCAACTTCTTCTTTAGACGCATTTTTCTAGCACAAAAATTAAAAAAGTTACAGAGGTGTTTCCAAATTTATTTTTCATTTTGAAAAATCAATTTTCGGTAACTTTTTGCCAGTTTATTTTTTTTAAGAATTTTGAAAATTTTTCTGATAATTGGAACAAAAACAAGCAACTTCTTCTTTAGACACATTTTTCTAGCACAAAAATTAAAAAAGTTACAGAAATTTTTTCATTTTGAAAATTCAATTTTCGGTAACTTTTTGCCAGTTTATTTTTTTTTAAATTTTGAAAATTTTTCTGATAATTGGAACAAAAACAAGCAACTTCTTCTTTAGACACATTTTTCTAGCACAAAAATTAAAAAAGTTACAGAAATTTTTTCATTTTGAAAATTCAATTTTCGGTAACTTTTTGCCAGTTTATTTTTTTTTAAATTTTGAAAATTTTTCTGATAATTGGAACAAAAACAAGCAACTTCTTCTTTAGACACATTTTTCTAGCACAAAAATTAAAAAAGTTACAGAAATTTTTTCATTTTGAAAATTCAATTTTCGGTAACTTTTTGCCAGTTTTTTTTTTTTAAAGTTTTGAAAATTTTTCTGATAATTGGAACAAAAACAAGCAACTTCTTCTTTAGACACATTTTTCTAGCACAAAAATTAAAAAAGTTACAGAAATTTTTTCATTTTGAAAATTCAATTTTCGGTAACTTTTTGCCAGTTTATTTTTTTTTAAATTTTGAAAATTTTTCTGATAATTGGAACAAAAACAAGCAACTTCTTCTTTAGACGCATTTTTCTAGCACAAAAATTAAAAAAGTTACAGAGCTTTTTCCAAATTTAAAGAATTTTTTTCATTTTGAAAATTCAATTTTCGGTAACTTTTTGCCAGTTTAATTTTTAAGAATTTTGAAAATTTTTCTGAAGATTAGAACAAAAACAAGCAACTTCTTCTTTAGACACATTTTTCTAGCACAAAAATTAAAAAAGTTACAGAAATTTTTTCATTTTGAAAATTCAATTTTCGGTAACTTTTTGCCAGTTTATTTTATTTTAAATTTTCAAAATTTTTCTGATAATTGGAACAAAAACAAGCAACTTCTTCTTTAGACACATTTTTCTAGCACAAAAATTAAAAAAGTTACAGAAATTTTTTCATTTTGAAAATTCAATTTTCGGTAACTTTTTGCCAGTTTATTTTTTTTAAAGTTTTGAAAATTTTTCTGATAATTGGAACAAAAACAAGCAACTTCTTCTTTAGACACATTTTTCTAGCACAAAAATTAAAAAAGTTACAGAAATTTTTTCATTTTGAAAATTCAATTTTCGGTAACTTTTTGCCAGTTTATTTTATTTTAAATTTTCAAAATTTTTCTGATAATTGGAACAAAAACCAGCAACTTCTTCTTTAGACACATTTTTCTAGCACAAAAATTAAAAAAGTTACAGAAATTTTTTCATTTTGAAAATTCAATTTTCGGTAACTTTTTGCCAGTTTATTTTTTTTTAAATTTTGAAAATTTTTCTGATAATTGGAACAAAAACAAGCAACTTCTTCTTTAGACACATTTTTCTATCACAAAAATTAAAAAAGTTACAGAAATTTTTTCATTTTGAAAATTCAATTTTCGGTAACTTTTTGCCAGTTTATTTTTTTTTAAATTTTGAAAATTTTTCTGATAATTGGAACAAAAACAAGCAACTTCTTCTTTAGACACATTTTTCTATCACAAAAATTAAAAAAGTTACAGAAATTTTTTCATTTTGAAAATTCAATTTTCGGTAACTTTTTGCCAGTTTATTTTTTTTTAAATTTTGAAAATTTTTCTGATAATTGGAACAAAAACAAGCAACTTCTTCTTTAGACGCATTTTTCTAGCACAAAAATTAAAAAAGTTACAGAAATTTTTTCATTTTGAAAATTCAATTTTCGGTAACTTTTTGCCAGTTTATTTTTTTAAGAATTTTGAAAATTTTTCTGATAATTGGAACAAAAACAAGCAACTTCTTCTTTAGACGCATTTTTCTAGCACAAAAATTAAAAAAGTTACAGAGCTTTTTCTAAATTTAAAGAAATTTTTTCATTTTGAAAATTCAATTTTCGGTAACTTTTTGCCAGTTTATTTTTTTAAGTATTTTGAAAATTTTTCTGATGATTGGAACAAAAACAAGCAACTTCTTCTTTAGACACATTTTTCTAGCACAAAAATTAAAAAAGTTACAGAAATTTTTTCATTTTGAAAATTCAATTTTCGGTAACTTTTTGCCAGTTTATTTTTTTTTAAATTTTGAAAATTTTTCTGATAATTGGAACAAAAACAAGCAACTTCTTCTTTAGACACATTTTTCTAGCACAAAAATTAAAAAAGTTACAGAAATTTTTTCATTTTGAAAATTCAATTTTCGGTAACTTTTTGCCAGTTTATTTTTTTTAAATTTTGAAAATTTTTCTGATAATTGGAACAAAAACAAGCAACTTCTTCTTTAGACACATTTTTCTAGCACAAAAATTAAAAAAGTTACAGAAATTTTTTCATTTTGTAAATTCAATTTTCGGTAACTTTTTGCCAGTTTATTTTTTTTTAAATTTTGAAAATTTTTCTGATAATTGGAACAAAAACAAGCAACTTCTTCTTTAGACACATTTTTCTATCACAAAAATTAAAAAAGTTACAGAAATTTTTTCATTTTGAAAATTCAATTTTCGGTAACTTTTTGCCAGTTTATTTTTTTTTAAATTTTGAAAATTTTTCTGATAATTGGAACAAAAACAAGCAACTTCTTCTTTAGACACATTTTTTCTAGCACAAAAATTAAAAAAGTTACAGAAATTTTTTCATTTTGAAAATTCAATTTTCGGTAACTTTTTGCCAGTTTATTTTTTTTTAAATTTTGAAAATTTTTCTGATAATTGGAACAAAAACAAGCAACTTCTTCTTTAGACACATTTTTCTAGCACAAAAATTAAAAAAGTTACAGAAATTTTTTCATTTTGAAAATTCAATTTTCGGTAACTTTTTGCCAGTTTATTTTTTTAAGAATTTTGAAAAATTTTCTGATGATTAGAACAAAAACAAGCATCTTCTTCTTTAGACACATTTTTCTAGCACAAAAATTAAAAAAGTTACAGAGCTTTTTCTAAATTTAAAGAAATTTTTTCATTTTGAAAATTCAATTTTCGGTAACTTTTTGCCAGTTTATTTTTTTAAGTATTTTGAAAATTTTTCTGATGATTAGAACAAAAACAAGCAACTTCTTCTTTAGACACATTTTTCTAGCACAAAAATTAAAAAAGTTACAGAAATTTTTTCATTTTGAAAATTCAATTTTCGGTAACTTTTTGCCAGTTTATTTTTTTTTTAAATTTTGAAAATTTTTCTGATAATTGGAACAAAAACAAGCAACTTCTTCTTTAGACACATTTTTCTAGCACAAAAATTAAAAAAGTTACAGAAATTTTTTCATTTTGAAAATTCAATTTTCGGTAACTTTTTGCCAGTTTATTTTTTTTTAAATTTTGAAAATTTTTCTGATAATTGGAACAAAAACAAGCAACTTCTTCTTTAGACACATTTTTCTATCACAAAAATTAAAAAAGTTACAGAAATTTTTTCATTTTGTAAATTCAATTTTCGGTAACTTTTTGCCAGTTTATTTTTTTTTAAATTTTGAAAATTTTTCTGATAATTGGAACAAAAACAAGCAACTTCTTCTTTAGACACATTTTTCTAGCACAAAAATTAAAAAAGTTACAGAAATTTTTTCATTTTGAAAATTCAATTTTCGGTAACTTTTTGCCAGTTTATTTTTTTTTAAATTTTGAAAATTTTTCTGATAATTGGAACAAAAACAAGCAACTTCTTCTTTAGACACATTTTTCTATCACAAAAATTAAAAAAGTTACAGAAATTTTTTCATTTTGAAAATTCAATTTTCGGTAACTTTTTGCCAGTTTATTTTTTTTTAAATTTTGAAAATTTTTCTGATAATTGGAACAAAAACAAGCAACTTCTTCTTTAGACACATTTTTCTAGCACAAAAATTAAAAAAGTTACAGAAATTTTTTCATTTTGAAAATTCAATTTTCGGTAACTTTTTGCCAGTTTATTTTTTTAAGAATTTTGAAAATTTTTCTGATAATTGGAACAAAAACAAGCAACTTCTTCTTTAGACACATTTTTCTAGCACAAAAATTAAAAAAGTTACAGAAATTTTTTCATTTTGAAAATTCAATTTTCGGTAACTTTTTGCCAGTTTATTTTTTTAAGGATTTTGACAATTTTTCTTATAATTGGAACAAAAACAAGCAACTTCTTCTTTAGACGCATTTTTCTAGCACAAAAATTAAAAAAGTTACAGAAATTTGTCCATTTTGAAAATTCAATTTTCGGTAACTTTTTGCCAGTTTATTTTTTTTTGAATTTTGAAAATTTTTCTGATAATTGGAACAAAAACAAGCAACTTCTTCTTTAGACGCATTTTTCTAGCACAAAAATTAAAAAAGTTACAGAAATTTTTTCATTTTGAAAATTCAATTTTCGGTAACTTTTTGCCAGTTTATTTTTTTTTAAATTTTGAAAATTTTTCTGATAATTGGAACAAAAACAAGCAACTTCTTCTTTAGACACATTTTTCTATCACAAAAATTAAAAAAGTTACAGAAATTTTTTCATTTTGAAAATTCAATTTTCGGTAACTTTTTGCCAGTTTATTTTTTTTTAAATTTTGAAAATTTTTCTGATAATTGGAACAAAAACAAGCAACTTCTTCTTTAGACACATTTTTCTAGCACAAAAATTAAAAAAGTTACAGAAATTTTTTCATTTTGAAAATTCAATTTTCGGTAACTTTTTGCCAGTTTATTTTTTTTTAAATTTTGAAAATTTTTCTGATAATTGGAACAAAAACAAGCAACTTCTTCTTTAGACACATTTTTCTAGCACAAAAATTAAAAAAGTTACAGAAATTTTTTCATTTTGAAAATTCAATTTTCGGTAACTTTTTGCCAGTTTATTTTTTTTTAAATTTTGAAAATTTTTCTGATAATTGGAACAAAAACAAGCAACTTCTTCTTTAGACACATTTTTCTATCACAAAAAATTAAAAAAGTTACAGAAATTTTTTCATTTTGAAAATTCAATTTTCGGTAACTTTTTGCCAGTTTATTTTTTTTTAAATTTTGAAAATTTTTCTGATAATTGGAACAAAAACAAGCAACTTCTTCTTTAGACACATTTTTCTAGCACAAAAATTAAAAAAGTTACAGAAATTTTTTCATTTTGAAAATTCAATTTTCGGTAACTTTTTGCCAGTTTATTTTTTTTTAAATTTTGAAAATTTTTCTGATAATTGGAACAAAAACAAGCAACTTCTTCTTTAGACACATTTTTCTAGCACAAAAATTAAAAAAGTTACAGAAATTTTTTCATTTTGAAAATTCAATTTTCGGTAACTTTTTGCCAGTTTATTTTTTTTTAAATTTTGAAAATTTTTCTGATAATTGGAACAAAAACAAGCAACTTCTTCTTTAGACGCATTTTTCTAGCACAAAAATTAAAAAAGTTACAGAAATTTTTTCATTTTGAAAATTCAATTTTCGGTAACTTTTTGCCAGTTTATTTTTTTAAGAATTTTGAAAATTTTTCTGATGATTAGAACAAAAACAAGCAACTTCTTCTTTAGACACATTTTTCTAGCACAAAAATTAAAAAAGTTACAGAGCTTTTTCCAAATTTAAAGAAATTTTTTATTTTGAAAATTCAATTTTCGGTAACTTTTTGCCAGTTTATTTTTTTAAGAATTTTGAAAATTTTTCTGATGATTAGAACAAAAACAAGCAACTTCTTCTTTAGACACATTTTTCTAGCACAAAAATTAAAAAAGTTACAGAGCTTTTTCCAAATTTAAAGAAATTTTTTCATTTTGAAAATTCAATTTTCGGTAACTTTTTGCCAGTTTATTTTTTTTTAAATTTTGAAAATTTTTCTGATAATTGGAACAAAAACAAGCAACTTCTTCTTTAGACGCATTTTTCTAGCACAAAAATTAAAAAAGTTACAGGAATTTTTTCATTTTGAAAATTCAATTTTCGGTAACTTTTTGCCAGTTTATTTTTTTAAGAATTTTGAAAATTTTTCTGATAATTGGAACAAAAACAAGCAACTTCTTCTTTAGACGCATTTTTCTAGCACAAAAATTAAAAAAGTTACAGAAATTTTTTCATTTTGAAAATTCAATTTTCGGTAAATTTTTGCCAGTTTATTTTTTTAAGGATTTTGAAAATTTTTCTGATAATTGGAACAAAAACAAGCAACTTCTTCTTTAGACGCATTTTTCTAGCACAAAAATTAAAAAAGTTACAGAAATTTTTTCATTTTGAAAATTCAATTTTCGGTAACTTTTTGCCAATTTATTTTTTTTGAGGATTTCGTCAATTTTTCTGATAATTGGAACAAAAACAAGCAACTTCTTCTTTAGACGCATTTTTCTAGCACAAAAATTAAAAAAGTTACAGAAATTTTTTCATTTTGAAAATTCAATTTTCGGTAACTTTTTGCCAGTTTATTTTTTTTTAAATTTTGAAAATTTTTCTGATAATTGGAACAAAAACAAGCAACTTCTTCTTTAGACGCATTTTTCTAGCACAAAAATTAAAAAAGTTACAGGAATTTTTTCATTTTGAAAATTCAATTTTCGGTAACTTTTTGCCAGTTTATTTTTTTTTAAATTTTGAAAATTTTTCTGATAATTGGAACAAAAACAAGCAACTTCTTCTTTAGACGCATTTTTCTAGCACAAAAATTAAAAAAGTTACAGGAATTTTTTCATTTTGAAAATTCAATTTTCGGTAACTTTTTGCCAGTTTATTTTTTTAAGAATTTTGAAAATTTTTCTGATAATTGGAACAAAAACAAGCAACTTCTTCTTTAGACGCATTTTTCTAGCACAAAAATTAAAAAAGTTACAGAAATTTTTTCATTTTGAAAATTCAATTTTCGGTAACTTTTTGCCAGTTTATTTTTTTTAAGGATTTTGAAAATTTTTCTGATAATTGGAACAAAAACAAGCAACTTCTTCTTTAGACGCATTTTTCTAGCACAAAAATTAAAAAAGTTACAGAAATTTTTTCATTTTGAAAATTCAATTTTCGGTAACTTTTTGCCATTTTATTTTTTTAAGGATTTTGAAAATTTTTCTGATAATTGGAACAAAAACAAGCAACTTCTTCTTTAGGCGCATTTTTCTAGCACAAAAATTAAAAAAGTTACAGAAATTTTTTCATTTTGAAAATTCAATTTTCGGTAACTTTTTGCCATTTTATTTTTTTAAGGATTTTGGAAATTTTTCTGATAATTGGAACAAAAACAAGCAACTTCTTCTTTAGTCGCATTTTTCTAGCACAAAAATTAAAAAAGTTACAGAAATTTTTTCATTTTGAAAATTCAATTTTCGGTAACTTTTTGCCAATTTATTTTTTTTGAGGATTTCGTCAATTTTTCTGATAATTGGAACAAAAACAAGCAACTTCTTCTTTAGACGCATTTTTCTATCACAAAAATTAAAAAAGTTACAGAAATTTTTTCATTTTGAAAATTCAATTTTCGGTAACTTTTTGCCAGTTTATTTTTTTTTAAATTTTGAAAATTTTTCTGATAATTGGAACAAAAACAAGCAACTTCTTCTTTAGACACATTTTTCTAGCACAAAAATTAAAAAAGTTACAGAAATTTTTTCATTTTGAAAATTCAATTTTCGGTAACTTTTTGCCAGTTTATTTTTTTTTAAATTTTGAAAATTTTTCTGATAATTGGAACAAAAACAAGCAACTTCTTCTTTAGACACATTTTTCTATCACAAAAATTAAAAAAGTTACAGAAATTTTTTCATTTTGTAAATTCAATTTTCGGTAACTTTTTGCCAGTTTATTTTTTTAAGAATTTTGAAAATTTTTCTGATGATTAGAACAAAAACAAGCAACTTCTTCTTTAGACACATTTTTCTAGCACAAAAATTAAAAAAGTTACAGAGCTTTTTCCAAATTTAAAGAAATTTTTTATTTTGAAAATTCAATTTTCGGTAACTTTTTGCCAGTTTATTTTTTTAAGAATTTTGAAAAATTTTCTGATGATTAGAACAAAAACAAGCATCTTCTTCTTTAGACACATTTTTCTAGCACAAAAATTAAAAAAGTTACAGAGCTTTTTCCAAATTTAAAGAAATTTTTTCATTTTGAAAATTCAATTTTCGGTAACTTTTTGCCAGTTTATTTTTTTTTAAATTTTGAAAATTTTTCTGATAATTGGAACAAAAACAAGCAACTTCTTCTTTAGACGCATTTTTCTAGCACAAAAATTAAAAAAGTTACAGGAATTTTTTCATTTTGAAAATTTAATTTTCGGTAACTTTTTGCCAGTTTATTTTTTTAAGAATTTTGAAAATTTTTCTGATAATTGGAACAAAAACAAGCAACTTCTTCTTTAGACGCATTTTTCTAGCACAAAAATTAAAAAAGTTACAGAAATTTTTTCATTTTGAAAATTCAATTTTCGGTAAATTTTTGCCAGTTTATTTTTTTAAGGATTTTGACAATTTTTCTGATAATTGGAACAAAAACAAGCAACTTCTTCTTTAGACGCATTTTTCTAGCACAAAAATTAAAAAAGTTACAGAAATTTTTTCATTTTGAAAATTCAATTTTCGGTAACTTTTTGCCAGTTTATTTTTTTTTAGGATTTCGTCAATTTTTCTGATAATTGGAACAAAAACAAGCAACTTCTTCTTTAGACGCATTTTTCTAGCACAAAAATTAAAAAAGTTACAGGGTTTTTTTCATTTTGAAAATTCAATTTTCGGTAACTTTTTGCCAGTTTATTTTTTTTTAAATTTTGAAAATTTTTCTGATAATTGGAACAAAAACAAGCAACTTCTTCTTTAGACGCATTTTTCTAGCACAAAAATTAAAAAAGTTACAGGAATTTTTTCATTTTGAAAATTCAATTTTCGGTAACTTTTTGCCAGTTTATTTTTTTTTAAATTTTGAAAATTTTTCTGATAATTGGAACAAAAACAAGCAACTTCTTCTTTAGACGCATTTTTCTAGCACAAAAATTAAAAAAGTTACAGAAATTTTTTCATTTTGAAAATTCAATTTTCGGTAACTTTTTGCCAGTTTATTTTTTTAAGAATTTTGAAAATTTTTCTGATAATTGGAACAAAAACAAGCAACTTCTTCTTTAGACGCATTTTTCTAGCACAAAAATTAAAAAAGTTACAGGAATTTTTTCATTTTGAAAATTCAATTTTCGGTAACTTTTTGCCAGTTTATTTTTTTAAGGATTTTGACAATTTTTCTGATAATTGGAACAAAAACAAGCAACTTCTTCTTTAGACGCATTTTTCTAGCACAAAAATTAAAAAAGTTACAGAAATTTTTTCATTTTGAAAATTCAATTTTCGGTAACTTTTTGCCAGTTTATTTTTTTTTAAATTTTGAAAATTTTTCTGATAATTGGAACAAAAACAAGCAACTTCTTCTTTAGACACATTTTTCTAGCACAAAAATTAAAAAAGTTACAGAAATTTTTTCATTTTGAAAATTCAATTTTCGGTAACTTTTTGCCAGTTTATTTTTTTTTAAATTTTGAAAATTTTTCTGATAATTGGAACAAAAACAAGCAACTTCTTCTTTAGACACATTTTTCTATCACAAAAATTAAAAAAGTTACAGAAATTTTTTCATTTTGTAAATTCAATTTTCGGTAACTTTTTGCCAGTTTATTTTTTTTTAAATTTTGAAAATTTTTCTGATAATTGGAACAAAAACAAGCAACTTCTTCTTTAGACACATTTTTCTATCACAAAAATTAAAAAAGTTACAGAAATTTTTTCATTTTGTAAATTCAATTTTCGGTAACTTTTTGCCAGTTTATTTTTTTTTAAATTTTGAAAATTTTTCTGATAATTGGAACAAAAACAAGCAACTTCTTCTTTAGACACATTTTTCTATCACAAAAATTAAAAAAGTTACAGAAATTTTTTCATTTTGTAAATTCAATTTTCGGTAACTTTTTGCCAGTTTATTTTTTTAAGAATTTTGAAAATTTTTCTGATAATTGGAACAAAAACAAGCAACTTCTTCTTTAGACACATTTTTCTAGCACAAAAATTAAAAAAGTTACAGGAAATTTAAAGAAATTTTTTCATTTTGAAAATTCAATTTTCGGTAACTTTTTGCCAATTTATTTTTTTTTAGGATTTCGTCAATTTTTCTGATAATTGGAACAAAAACAAGCAACTTCTTCTTTAGACGCATTTTTCTAGCACAAAAATTAAAAAAGTTACAGGAATTTTTTCATTTTGAAAATTCAATTTTCGGTAACTTTTTGCCAGTTTATTTTTTTTTAAATTTTGAAAATTTTTCTGATAATTGGAACAAAAACAAGCAACTTCTTCTTTAGACGCATTTTTCTAGCACAAAAATTAAAAAAGTTACAGAAATTTTTTCATTTTGAAAATTCAATTTTCGGTAACTTTTTGCCAGTTTATTTTTTTTTAAATTTTGAAAATTTTTCTGATAATTGGAACAAAAACAATCAACTTCTTCTTTAGACGCATTTTTCTATCACAAAAATTAAAAAAGTTACAGAAATTTTTTCATTTTGAAAATTCAATTTTCGGTAACTTTTTGCCAGTTTATTTTTTTAAGAATTTTGAAAATTTTTCTGATAATTGGAACAAAAACAAGCAACTTCTTCTTTAGACGCATTTTTCTAGCACAAAAATTAAAAAAGTTACAGAGCTTTTTCCAAATTTAAAGAAATTTTTTCATTTTGAAAATTCAATTTTCGGTAACTTTTTGCCAGTTTATTTTTTTAAGTATTTTGAAAATTTTTCTGATGATTAGAACAAAAACAAGCAACTTCTTCTTTAGACACATTTTTCTAGCACAAAAATTTAAAAGTTACAGGCTTTTTCCAATTTTTTTTTCATTTTGAAAATTCAATTTTCGGTAACTTTTTGCCAGTTTATTTTTTTTTAAATTTTGAAAATTTTTCTGATAATTGGAACAAAAACAAGCAACTTCTTCTTTAGACGCATTTTTCTAGCACAAAAATTAAAAAAGTTACAGAAATTTTTTCATTTTGAAAATTCAATTTTCGGTAACTTTTTGCCAGTTTATTTTTTTAAGAATTTTGAAAATTTTTCTGATAATTGGAACAAAAACAAGCAACTTCTTCTTTAGACGCATTTTTCTAGCACAAAAATTAAAAAAGTTACAGAAATTTTTTCATTTTGAAAATTCAATTTTCGGTAAATTTTTGCCAGTTTATTTTTTTAAGGATTTTGACAATTTTTCTGATAATTGGAACAAAAACAAGCAACTTCTTCTTTAGACGCATTTTTCTAGCACAAAAATTAAAAAAGTTACAGAAATTTTTTCATTTTGAAAATTCAATTTTCGGTAACTTTTTGCCAGTTTATTTTTTTAAGGATTTTGAAAATTTTTCTGATAATTGGAACAAAAACAAGCAACTTCTTCTTTAGACGCATTTTTCTAGCACAAAAATTAAAAAAGTTACAGGAATTTTTTCATTTTGAAAATTCAATTTTCGGTAACTTTTTGCCAGTTTATTTTTTTAAGAATTTTGAAAATTTTTCTGATAATTGGAACAAAAACAAGCAACTTCTTCTTTAGACGCATTTTTCTAGCACAAAAATTAAAAAAGTTACAGAAATTTTTTCATTTTGAAAATTCAATTTTCGGTAACTTTTTGCCAGTTTATTTTTTTTTAAATTTTGAAAATTTTTCTGATAATTGGAACAAAAACAAGCAACTTCTTCTTTAGACGCATTTTTCTAGCACAAAAATTAAAAAAGTTATAGAAATTTTTACATTTTGAAAATTCAATTTTCGGTAACTTTTTGCCAGTTTATTTTTTTAAGGATTTTGACAATTTTTCTTATAATTGGAACAAAAACAAGCAACTTCTTCTTTAGACGCATTTTTCTAGCACAAAAATTAAAAAAGTTACAGAAATTTTTACATTTTGAAAATTCAATTTTCGGTAACTTTTTGCCAGTTTATTTTTTTAAGGATTTTGAAAATTTTTCTGATAATTGGAACAAAAACAAGCAACTTCTTCTTTAGACGCATTTTTCTAGCACAAAAATTAAAAAAGTTACAGGAATTTTTTCATTTTGAAAATTCAATTTTCGGTAACTTTTTGCCATTTTATTTTTTTAAGGATTTTGACAATTTTTCTGATAATTGGAACAAAAACAAGCAACTTCTTCTTTAGACGCATTTTTCTAGCACAAAAATTAAAAAAGTTACACAAATTTTTTCATTTTGAAAATTCAATTTTCGGTAACTTTTTGCCAATTTATTTTTTTTGAGGATTTCGTCAATTTTTCTGATAATTGGAACAAAAACAAGGAACTTGTTGTATAATATAATAAAACAGCAAAAAAAAGCACTTTAAAAAATGATTGAGTAAACTTTAAAAAGTGCGTTGGAAAGGTGAAAGCTTCAGCTTTCCAAAAAGCACATTGTTTTAAGAACGATTGCTTTAGCTGGTGCTGAGATAAATCAATTTAAAGACATGCCTTTTTATGCATTTTTTGAATTTTTCCAAAAATAAAAGCTTTATGAAAATTGTAAAAATTATTCATTACATAATTTGCAAGTTATTATTTTATGATGGTTCTTTAAAACGAAATTATTGTCTGAATTGCAAAAAATCCAAGGTTTTGTATTGAAATTCGTGGTTATTTTTTTATAGATTACAAGGCAAACAAAAAAACATTAAAATTTTAGAGTTTTTTCATTAATTTTTGAAATTTGATTTTTTTCCAGTACTATTACTTAAAATCCCAGACATTATTTCCTTCGACGTACCTTACCAATTTTTCATTTCCCTGACTTTTCCCTGACTAATTCCCTGACCTGTGTGGCGCCCCTGCGATAATTTAAGAAGCAAGTTTTTTAGTTATCGCCGTGATTCAGCTAAATGTGCAGGTGTTCACGAGACTAGGAAGGCGGCGGCAGCAGATACCTGCCTGCAGGAATGTGTATGGCAATGTCGCATTTCCTAGTTCTCTTTTTAATTTGATACCTCCTCGAAATGATTCTGTTGTTGTTGTTGTCCGGTATATGCGTAGATAAACAACTGTAAATAAATTTTGGTGTTTAGCAATAGCACGGAAATGAAACGGTTTACATCCGCTTGCCTGTTGTATATATTCCATTACAAAACAATATAATTGTAATGAAGTAATTATTTTCGTTTTTTGTTTTCTCCTTTTTTTGGAAATAAAATCAATTTTTCAAAAAACCATCATCATATTTATCATTACTATTATTATATTATTATTATTATTATTATTATTATTATTATTATTATTATTATTATTATTATTATTATTATTATTGTTATTATTGTCGAAAGTGGAATGGCTTTTTCGCGCACGCGCATGTTTTAGGAATGTTCCACTGATTGTGAAAATAGAGGGGTTTGGAGGGAGGTGGTGTTTGCTTATATATACAAAAGTACAGGTGTGAGTCTTGATACTAGTATAGTGTTTTGCTGCTGCTGCTGCTGCGTCAGTATTCTTTAAAGCAGTCAATTTAGTGTTGAACATTAAAGAACATCATCTACTTTTATCGCGGGAAATGATGCTAAACATTATTATTATTATTAATCATTTTCTTTAAAAACATTGTAAATAAATTAATTGCAGTGAAAAAAATTGACCAATTTTCCATTGTGTGTATGTGTGCTGAAGAAGGAAAGTTATCATGAAAGCCATGGTAATAAACTCATCATCATCATCATCATCATCAGCTAGAGGTCGAATTCCACCTTTAGCAAAAAGAGTTGGTGTTTTGCCCAATAGTCTTGAAATAAATAATGAAACACGGCGAGATCTTGAAGCAGAACAAGTTGCAGCTTATTTGACAAAATTGCAGTCTCTTGTTGCTCCTGATTTGCCAGCAGGAAAAAGACGAAAACTCTCAAAATTACAAGTTATTCATCGAGTTATTGAATACATTTGTATTTTGCAATCAACATTAGAAGAAAATGGTAATAATGTGCGCAAGCAAGACTGTTATTGTCACCACCACCACCATTATGGATCAATGAAAATTTGTGGTGCAGAATAACACAACAAACATTTTTTTTTGTTCTGGTTATAAATCAGATGTTTTAGTGTTTTTGATTTTTGCATTTAGATTATTATTATTATTATTATTATTATTATTATTATTATTATTATTATATATTGAAAAAGAAACACTAATGAAGCTTTTGTGATATTTTTTAAATAAACTTTTTAGTTTATTGACTTTTACAAAATAATGTACATGTTGGCATGTGTGTTGTGCTCATCTAATAATACTTACTTATTATTATTATATTACGTACGTAA